>CM075821.1:709948-951406 GCA_037975025.1 Excoecaria agallocha
AACCAGCCAAAAAACTCATTACTGCCATACATGATTCGTTTTTAAGAAAAAAGATACCTTTCTGGCAAATCTTGAATACAAACTGCAACTTTTACATAATCTGGTAGAAAGAAATGATGTACTCAAAGCATCAACTTACTGATTTCTTTTCCTAGACCAAGCTTAATTTCATGAACCAATCAGATGATAAATTGCTATATACATGACAATTTATCACTGAGTTGGTTATTTACATTTTTGATTCATCAACAAAGAGCAAATTTGAGATATGAACGTTGATTAACGAAGAGTTCCTACTAATGTTTTGTATGTATACCATTTAGATACGACAATAAAGACTCCTAGATTCAGAAAACTCAT
Source organism: Excoecaria agallocha (assembly GCA_037975025.1). NCBI lineage: Eukaryota > Viridiplantae > Streptophyta > Magnoliopsida > Malpighiales > Euphorbiaceae > Excoecaria > Excoecaria agallocha. The sequence goes on from CM075821.1 coordinate 710,309, forward strand.
CACAGCCAAAACCCAGAAGAAATAATCAATATGACCATAGTTCAAATTCTTCGGTATCCATCCAGGTTTTCCATTCTTAGTGGTGATACTTGTCACAATTGTTATCAGAAGAGAGCTCAAGTAGCTACCGAGGGCGACTGTAACGAGTTGCAGAGCAGAACACAAAATTCTAGTAGCATCAGGTGCTTCCTGATAGAAGAATTCAAGTTGTCCAATGAATGTAAAAACCTCTGCACAACCTATCAGGAAGTATTGTGGAGCTTGCCAAAATACTGATATAGGTACTTCTAGAATGAGGTAATAATTGTGTTCTTTTACCATTCTTAGTCTTTTAAGCTCCAGAACTGTTGCTTATATCATGGCGAATATCGATATGACAAGGCCAATTCCCATCCTCTGAAGCTGACTGAAGCCGTGCTTCTACCCTGTGAATTTTCTTGCTAATGGTATAATGACACGGTCGTAGATAGGAACCCAGATAAGGACACTAAAGGTGTCAAAAACTGAAAGAGATGCAGATGGGATCTCGAACTTGGAGTTTCCAAAATGTTTATTCATAGTATCACCTTGCAGTACAAATAAGTTGCTCATCTGGTTGGATACTGCAGCAAAAACTATACCAGTTGCCCCTATTGGTAGGAAACGAACTATGGATTTTAGCTCCTTAACTTGTGTTATTGTGCATAGTCTCCAAGAATCTATTTTATCCTTTACGTCATCTGTTTCGGTTACGACTGCGGCCTTGTCAAAGAATCTGAAGAGATGAGCAGGATTGTAGCTAGCAACATTAGTTATATGTAAAACACAAAAGTGTACTAGATTAGCTTGTGTCAAGTACTATTGGCATAAGACAAAAGACATGCCAGAACATAATGGCTTGTAAATGTAATGGCCTAAACACCGAATCAGCCGTGAATAGTACTTTTCGGCAGTTAATAGTTTTATTTTCCGGGCCCGAAATTCAAAAATATTTTATTGGACCATTGGAAAGTAATAGTTATGGTGAGTCTAGGGTTGAAATTTGAAATGAAATTGAAGTCAAATGGATCTCCAAAAGTCAAAAATACGAAAAAAGTAGCGAGTCGATTTTCCTAGTAGGGAATGAGACTTGATTTTTCATAAATAATTAAAAATAGTAAACGAACTCTGAATATTGCCTGATTTTACGTGACTACATGAATTTTTATGTAGAATATTTTGGTAATGAGAATTGAATTTTTCGGTGACACCGGCGGTTGTCGAATCGGACTGATAAGTTTGAATTGGATCGATAACGGATTTTAATTGAGCCAAAATTTATGTGCTAGCTATTTTTGATGTTTTAAGAATAATGAAATTATTTTTAAAGTAATTTAAAGTAAGGAAGAGAGAGAAATTGAATTAGGCCTTAAATGGCCTAAAATGGGCCTTATTATTTAAATGGGCAAAACCCACTCATTTAAGCCCAATTTTGGCCCATCAAGAGAGTATAAATAGAACAAAAATCTGGAGATTTTGCACCAGAATCCTCCAACCTCTTCTCCCTCTTATGGTGGCCGAACTTTTCTTCTCTCTCTCTCTTTGATTTCTTCTTCTTTCACTCCAAATCTCCCATAAACTCCAACATAGAAGATGAATTTCTCTCTCTCTAGGTCATCCTAGTAGCCTTAAGCAAGTGATCTGGGCAAGAAAAGATAAGAAATCAAGTAAAGAAAGGAAAAGAGGTAAGATGGAATTTAAGAAATTAAATGATTTTAATTGGTTCTTTAGTATTTTCTCATAGTTTTGGATGCATAGAGGTTGGATTTGATGTTACTTTGAGCAAAATAAAATGAAATCATGGTATTTTGTTGATAGGGAAATTCGGCCAAGGGTGGTTAAGTTGAAGAATGAAGTTTTGTTTTGTGTCAAGTGAAGAAAAATGAAGCTTAAGGAAGCTAAAACATGAGAAAAAAGTAAGTGACTACAAAATCCCTTAGTTTTTCTATTATTATGTATTTTTCTTAATTATGTAATTAAGGTAAAAATATTTAAAGTAGCTAATTGATGCAATTATGTTATGATAATTGTAATTAGACTAGAGATAAGATAAATGAAAATTAAAAATGAGAGAAAGAAAAATTTTAGAATAACAAAGTAATGGTGGCCAAATTTCTTAGTGAGAGATAATGATAAGAAAAATGCATAAAAATAATGTGTGTTAGCTTAAAATAATAGTAGACATGATAATAAATGTCTATAAATTTTTAAAGAATATTTGAAAATTATTTGAAAATTTTTAAGGTTATACATAGTGTATGTATATAATGAAAATTGTGATTTATAGTGAATTAAATGACTATTTTGATGAAAAATGACAATAACTAATAAATAATGCTTAATTAAATTTTATTGGCATTTATTGAAATTATTGTGATTTTATTTAGAATTTAATGTTAATATGTACAATGAAAATAATTGAAATATTGATGCACAATTGTATAAAAATGACTAAAGCGATAAATTAATATGAAATTAAATTAATGTCAACGAAAAGAGAAAAAAAAAAGTCAACCGATGAATTTTTCGGAATCAATATTAAGTCGTGAAAATAATAAGAATAATGAATTATTGGTAAATAATTCATAAAATGAGTGAAAGTGATGGAAATAAATTGATAAATAAGTGAAAAGACATTGAAATGAAAGAAATTAAAAGATTAGGAGTAAAATGATAATTTTATCAAAGTTATGGTTTAAAAGGGTAGATTTGATAAAGAAATGAACAATAAGGGTAAAATGATAATTTTTTTCAAAAGTGTAAAAAGCAAGTAAATCAAGTGAAGATTTCTTAATTAAATATAAAATAGTCAGATAATAGCTAAATTGTTGAGAAAATGAATTTTATTGTCAATAGGGACTAAAAATGTAATTTTGTTTATAAATTACAATTTAAGTGTATAGAAACATAAAGTGTTCCAATTGATTAATTTAAAGAACTAAAATGAGCTTATGATGGAAAAATTATAATTATGCATTTTCAAGACATTAAATTAATGAATTATATTAATAGAATTCCTAATTACGAAAAAAAGTGGTAAAATAAATGCGTGACTAATTTATCAAAATAAATTAGTCAATAAAAAGTATTAAAAGAGTGAATGACTATAAAGTAATTCGCTGATGAAATAAAAGTAGACTTATCAAATAATTAAAAGTTTGGACAGAAAAGAAAAAAATAGTGTAAAAAGTCAAGCCTTGAATTATTGAAAAATAATTCGCAAAGAATTATACAAAAGAATAAAAGAAAACTGTGAATTATAATGCCATAATTCATAATTTATAATTTGTATAAAAGACTGAAAAACCTAAGTATCTGAGTAAATTATCGAAGAATAATTTACAAAAGTGATTGAAAAATATAAAGTGAACAAAAAGACAAAAAGTTATTGAATAGTCAAATCACAAAAGAGTGCATTTGATCATAATAAAGTATAGTAATAAATAAAAGAAAAGAATTAAAGATTTTTAAATGTTTAAAAATGATTGCAAATATAATTGATTGATTTTGCCCTTAGCAATAGTTAGGTAGAGTCTTGCACATGATATAAATGGCTAGCCATAGGGACACATTTGACCGCGGTGCAAGTCATGGCGACTTGCTATGCTATGAACTAGATCTCTGATCACCATGACATTATCTGTATCTGTTATCTGTTCTATGAGAAATGGTCCCTTGGGGATCATTTCTCTATCTGTTGTGGCCTTGTGGGGTCCATGTCCTGTCATATTGCACTAGGGGCATGTGGAAAAGAATGAATCAGAATTTATGAAAGTAAAACGAATGTAAAAGTTTTGGATAAAAGAACTCGAATGAATTAAGAAGTTTTAGGCTAAAAATGTAAGTTTTTCCAAAACTTGAAATTAATAAGCAAAAGTGAAAATAGATTATTATTTTACAAGGTAAAATAGTAATTAAATAATTTAATTGCCCAAGAATATGCTTCTGTAAAAGAAAAATGATCAGTTCAGAATTAGAAATTATGGATTACAATAATAATATTTTATATGAAACTTTTCAATAAAGCATGATCCAAATGTTTGGAAGCCAAAAGTTAACTGAAGATAAAAATAAGTAAATGAACGATAATTCTGTAATTAGAAAGAAAAACGCCAAGTTATTATAAGCAAGAAAAAAAACCTTTAAAAAAAAAAGAAAAGAAGGAAAGAGAATTTGACTTAAAGTGTCCCAAAATAGCTATATTACTTTGCAATAAAGTTTAAAAGCCTTTAAATAGTGAGGTATTTATTAGTTAAGAGTTAAAGTAAAGTAAAAGAATAAATAGCGAGAAGTGTAATTATAATACAGATTGAATAATTGAACAGTAAATCAAGAATTAAAAATAATTTATTTTGATACTATTAAAGACACGAGGACCAATGCATATCGCTAAATGAAATGATAATTAAATTGCTTTGGCTAAAAGATAAGACGAAAGTAATGATAAAAGTAAAAGTTATAGTAAAGAATAACATAAAGGTAAAAGTAAATCTGATAGCGATTCGCCTAAGAGGTTAGTGTAAAAGTAAAGTTGAAAGTTTGAAAACCAAAGAACAGTGATTACCTAAAAATATGAGTTAATAATAAAATTAGTGTTGACTAAATAATAAGAAAATGATAAATAAAATAAGAATATTAGTAGCATAAATTACGAAATTATGCTTTATTTTGAGAAATTTTTGGATTAGTAGTCACCACAGGACATATCTATTGCTCAGCACGTAGTATTTATTGCGTACGGATTTTGAAGTGTTGCGGAAGCATAGTACATAATGGAGCCAGATCGGAAGAGAAGATTTTATATAAGACTGAGTTGTATTTTAGCATGTATATACTTAGACTATTAAGGTAAAAGACTGAACTGTGATTTGATTGTAATTTTGATTATTGATGGACGAGTGTTTGATATAAGCTTTTGGCATGAAATTATTTTTGTATATGTTTTAATTGTTTACAAGTTTGTCGAATGATTCTGGAATTAATGTAAAAGTATTTTAAGTGTTTCAAATTGTTCGGTGAAAAAAAACGTATCGATTTCGGCTAAGTTTCGCATCAAAAAAGACTGTTCCGAGAAGGGTGTGACAGTAAATGTCACAGAACATGAGGTGTTGAAACTCTAAAAGATGAGAATTTCACACAATCAACAGGCATACTAACATCAATTATAGGTAAAACCAAAAACCAGAGACAAAGTAATGTGACAGAATATAAATGATATCAGATTAGCATGTGTTTCAGCTCTTGCTGTTACATGGAAATAGATATGGCAGAACATAATGGCACATAATACAACTTCACATAATCAGCAAGCACACTAACCTCAAACCATTGGTGTGCTCGCTCTTGTGGCTTCCTTTGATATTTGACTTTGTATCATTTGCAGTCTCATATAAAAGAGATGTGTCAGAAGGAGCTTCAATTTTGTATTTCCTGGTAGATGCTACTACAACCTGGCAGAGACGTGGAAGAGGGCTTCCTCCCGGCTTTTGATTCTGGTACAACCGAGTGCCTGAAAAGAAGCTGACAACAGCAATCGCCATGGCCATTGCAGGAATGCCAAACCCCCATCCCCAACTCCAGTACATTTGGACATAAACAAGAACAGAAGCGGCAATGAGAGCTCCAACATTGATGGAAAAGTAGAACCAATTAAAGAAAGAACCCTTTTGCTTCTTCTCAACCTCATCTGTATCATCAAACTGATCTACTCCGAAGGATGAGATACGAGGCTTAATCCCACCTATTCCTAAAGCTATGAGGTACAGTGCTACAAAGGTAACTGCACTTTGTGCTTTAATAGGATCACAATCATCTTTTGAATAAAATTTTGGCTTTAGACTAGGAACAGATGCTCACATTGCTAAAATTGTCATCCCCTGTAAATCAAATGGAATCTTAGTCATGAGTTCAGCTTGATTTGTCAATGGTGGATTAAGTTATAATTATGTAGCATGCAGTATTGTTCTATCAAAACTTTCTTCTACAAGTTGAAATATATATACATAGAGAACAAAGAATCAAAATTTAGTTGAGATAGATAAACTCACAACTACATAAATCATGGAGAAAGTTGCAATAGTCCAGTATCTTCCTAAATAGGCATCGGCCAGAAATGCTCCAATCAAAGGTGTGGTATAGCAAGTTCCACTCCAATTAGAATTATTTTTAGTAGCAGTAGCATTTGACTGATTTAATATATTCTTTAAATAAAGAACCAGATTTGAGCTCATCCCATTGTAAGCTAATCTTTCACAACATTCATTTCCTATTAAATCAAAAGCATATCTCTTTTCAAATTTCTTTCTTAGATCAGTTCCTTGTATCCATTCTTAAACCAAGCTAATAATTCTTACTTTGCAACTACAACACTAATTATAAAAAATATCTACTTTAACAAATAAATTAATTATATCTCCTTTAACACATAAATTAATTAGCTGGCTCAGTCTCTAAATGAGGATTTAAGTTGAAAAGAGTACCTATAATAAAGAGGCAGGCTCTCTATGTTCCAGTTTCCTTTTTATTGGCTGGATTCCCTTTGTAATCCATAATCCCATCTTTTATGTATATGTCTTCCTCCTCCATCGTAGCTCAGAGTATTGCTTTTGCTTTATATATTTAAATTGGCTCGTGCAGAGTTTAAGAGTATCTTATAGCTGAACTGAACAAAAAAGAAACACCATATTCAGAGATTCAATAGCAAAGATTAGATAATGTAATACCATAAGAAAATTTTCTTTCCATCCGAATTACTATAGACAGAGTGATGCAGATTGAACGATGACATTTTAGGATAAGGAAACTGAAGCCATAAACAATGCATTTTGGTAGAGTAGCTACAGTTAGAATAATATAATGCATTTTGGTAGAGTAGCTGCAGTTAGAATAATTTTTTTATTTCTGTTATTTGTTATGGCTGCCTTGTTTTGTGTAACAGAAGGAGTAAGGATGGTGCATAAGGCCATCACGAGATTTAAGGGTGTACCAAGAGTATGTTGGAGATTATTCTGATTAATGAAATATTTCACAGTTGTTCTCTGTTCCATCTTCTTTGGTTTAGTTCATATTATTTGGCATCAGAGCATCGATCCTCTAACCATGGCGGATAACACCAGAGCTCAGGAACTCAAGCGAGACCTTGCACAAATGGTACAGGAATATGAAAAATGACAGCAGCAGTTGTTGAAGGACTCAATGGAAAAAATCAGATGTTTGATTGGGGGATTAAGTCTTCAAAACACGGAGGTATTGGCTAAGAACAAAGGTGCAGAAACCATTGATGCAGAACCTTTAAGAAAAGATATAGACAGTAGACACATATGGGGACGGACTACTAAGCTGGAATTTCCCCATTTTAATGGTGAGGAGCTCACCAATTGGCTTTTCAGGGCAGAATATTTCTTTGAAGTAGATGGCACTCATAAGGACAACTGGGTGAAGATCACAGCACTTCATGGGAAAGCCATCCAATGGCATCAAGGCTTCATCAAGGCTAAAGAAGGAGCACCGGTAGCATGGGAGGACTATGTGAAAGCCTTGAGTTCCAAATTTGGAGCACATGCCTATGATGTTCCTCTAGCAGACCTAAGAAACTTGAGGCAGGTAAGCTCTCTGCAAGATTATTTTGATGCCTTTGATGAGAAGTATCCTAGGACTGAGATTATAGAAGATCAGGCCATTAGTTTCTTCTTATCTGGATTGGTTGATGAACTGGAAAATGTTGTACAAATGTTTAAACCAAAGACCCTAACTGAAGCTTACTTCCTAGCTAAATTGCAAGAGCTCACAGTAGTTGCAATCAAGGGCCAACCCAAACCAAACACCAAAACACCTGGACCATCTAATCCACCGCCAAATCCATACACTCTCTTGCCTAGTCCAGCCAACATCCTTACACATCAACTTATCAAAAAATCCAAAACCAAACAGGCCTTTTATCCACACCTACCGTCCCTAAGCTGCCTTGGCAGCTTGCAAAGAACCCCAAAAACATGACTAATAAAGATTTTGATGAAAAACGAGCAAAGGGCCTTTGCTTCTGGTGCAATGAAAGGTTTTCCCCTAGCCATCGTTGTAAATCCAAGCAAGCTTTTGTCCTACAATTACACATAGTCACAGGGGAAGGGCAAGATGAAGAAAAGGTGGGGGAAGATGACGTTACAATTGATGAACATAATTTGATGCAGCTATCCTTACATGCGTTACACAGGTCTCCAGGATTAAAAACCGTGAGGTTGGTGGGGGCGCATAAGAACAAGAAGTTATTCATCCTTGTAGACTCAGGAAGCACTCACAACTTCTTGAGTGAAGAAACTGCCAGAACGTTGAATTGTCAGCTGCAACCAGTCGATGGTGTCAAGGTTATAGTGGCCAATGGCCAAAACTTGCAATGTCTCTCGCTTTGCTCGACCTTTGAATGGCGAGTACAGGGCCAATCCTTTGTAAGTGATGTTTATACCCTTCCTCTTACCAGCTATGACTTGATATTAGGCACACAATGGTTAGCCACTTTAGGAGATATTCTATGGAACTTCAAAGAATTGAGAATGACTTTCTGGGTTAACAAACAACAATATGTGCTACGTGGAGAGAAAAATAAAAGGTTGACAGTTGTTGATGAAGGCCAACTCAATAAGTTGTTAACCAAACCCCATCAGCTAGCCTCTGTTCAACTACTTATGCAGGTCCCTGAGCACTCATTTGCAGCCTTGTACGAACTACAAGTCACTGATACAACAGGGAAATGGAACCAGTTAATGGAGTTGTTGGGGCAATATGCATTCCTTTTTAAGGAATCAGAAGGTCTTCCACCTCCTAGAACTCATGACCATCAAATTGTCTTGAAAGAAGGGGTTTAACCTGTCAATGTGCGACCCTATAGGCACGGGGCTCTACAGAAGGATGTTGTGGAGAAAATGACTAGAGAGATGCTAGAAACTGGAGTGATAAGGACCAGCACCAGTCCCTATTCCAGCCCCGTGGTGTTAGTAAAGAAGAAGGATGGTAGTTAGCACATGTGTATTGACTACAGGGCCCTAAATGCCATCATAGTTAAGGATAAATATCCTATACCCCGTTATTGAGGAACTCTTGGATGAATTGGGAGGTGAAGTGGTTTTCTCCAAAATTGACTTGCAAACTGGTTATTGGCAAATTAGGATGCATCAGAATTCTATAGAGAAGACAGCATTCAAGACTCACGATGGGCATTACGAGTTCTTGGTTATGCCCTTTGGCTTGACTAATGCTCCGTCCACATTTTAGAACTTGATGAACACTATTTTCAGGCCCTATTTGAGGAAGTTTGTATTAGTTTTTTTTATGACATATTGGTATATAGCAAGAGCAAACAAGAGCATTTACAGCATCTCAAGTTGGTCTTTGACATACTGAAATCCAACAGGCTTCTCGCTAAAGAAAGTAAGTGTTTGTTTGGATGTACGCAGGTGGAGTATCTTGGGCATATTATTACACCAGATGGAGTATAGACTGACCCTCAGAAAATCCAAGTAGTGAGGGAGTGGCCCGTTCCAAGGACTATCAAGAAACTAAGGGGATTCTTGGGGTTGACTGGATACTATAGGCGGTTTGTTAAAGGCTATGGACAAATGGCCAAACCCTTAACTGAATTGCTACAGAAGAATGCATTCCAATAGGGAAAGGACGTACAACTTGCATTTGAGCAGCTTAAAGAGGCCATGGTAACAGCACCAGTCCTAGCGATGCCTGTGCCCAACCAACCCTTCTTGATTGAAACTGATGCTTCTGGATTGGGTATTGGCGTTGTTCTTATGCAAAAAGGACATCCAATTGCCTTCATTAGTAAGGCTTTATCCCCACGAAACCAGTTGCTCTCCATTTATGAAAAGGAAATGCTGGCCATCTTACTAGCTATCAAGAAATGAGAGCCTTATCTTACTAATCAACGATTCACCATCAAGACTGATCATCAAAGTTTGAAGTACTTATTGGACCAACGAATTACAACCCCCTCACAACAAGCTTGGGTCGCTAAACTCATGCAATTTGACTATGAGATCCTCTACAAGAAGGGCAAAGAAAACGTTGCTGCTGATGCTGTATCATGCTTTCCTGAGTTGGAGTTTTTTCACTACACCATAGCCATCTTACCTTCCGAGTTATTACAGGAAATTGAAAGCACTTGGACTACTGATCCTACTTTACGGAGCATCATTTCAGCAAAGGAACAAGATGCTGAAACTCATCCTCGTTATGCATGGAGACAACAGAAACTCACCACTAAGGGTAGACTCGTAGTTGGCAACGATTCAGCACTGAAACACAAATTATTAAAACTTTATCATGACTCAACATTGGCTGGACACTCAGGTGTCACAGTGACAGCAAAGAAGTTGGCCTCCAGTGTATATTGGAAGGGACTGTGGAAGGATGTTAGGAATTATATCCGTAGTTGCTCTATCTGTCAACAGTTTAAACCAGAGAATATAGCCACACCAGGATTGTTACAGCCTCTTCCAGTCTCAACAGGTGTCTTTACCCACCTCACCATGGATTTCATCGAAGGTCTTCCAAAGTCACAGGGCAAATCTGTTATTTTTGTGGTGGTTGACCGATTAACCAAATATGCCCATTTTGTTAGTCTCTCTCACCCATTTTCGGTCCACACTATTGCATAGGTCTTCCTAGAACACATCTACAAACTCCATGGAATGCCACAAACCATCACCAGTGATCGAGGACCTACATTTGTTAGCAAATTTTGGAAGGAATTGTTCACTTTACAAAGGGTGGAATTGTATTTATCCACTGCATATCACCCTCAAACCGATGGCCAAACTGAGGTGGTGAACCGGTGTTTGGAGGCTTATCAGCGTTGCATGGCTGGAGACATTCCTCACACTTGGTATCAGTGGCTTCCATTGGCTAAATTTTGGTATAATACTTCTTATCATACTACCATCCAGATGTCACCCTTTGAGGCTCTTTATGGATATGCTCCACCAATCTATATACCTTATTTCCCACATGACTCCCCTGTGGAAGCAGTTGACTCTTACCTCCAGGACAAAGAAACCACTATCAAGCTACTGCAGCACCATCTCCAGAAAAACTCACTTCGGATGAAACACATGCCTGACAAACATCGAAGTGACAGGCAGTTCCAGGTTGGAGACTGGGTTTATGTCAAGTTTCAGCCCTATAAACAGTCGTCGGTTCATCAAGGTAACCAAAAATTTCACCTAAAATATTTTGGTCCCTTCCAGATTCAGGACAAAATTGGAGCAGTGGCCTACAAGGTGAATTTACCTCCAGAAGCTCAAATCCATAATGTCTTTCATGTTTCTTTATTAAAATCAGTTCATGCACATGTCCAAGTTTCACCCACCTTTCCCTCCTCGCATGCCACTCCCATATATCCTCAAGCTATCTTAGATCGCAGGATGGTGAAACGCCAACATGCTGCTGCTACTCAGCTCTTAGTTCATTGGAAAGGACAATCACCAGCTGAAGCTACATGGGAGTATGACCAGGACCTCCGACTTCGTTTTCCAGCATTTTTCCTTGTGGACAAGGAAATTGGAGAGGGAGGTATTGATGCAAATTGAACGGTAGAGTAGCTACAGTTAGAATAATACGATGCGTTTTGGTATAGTAGCTGCAGTTAGAATAATTCTGTTATTTCTGTTATTTGTTATGGCTGCCTTGTTTTGTGTAACGGAAGGAGTAAGGATGGTGCATGAGGCCATCACGAGATTTAAGGGTGTGCTAAGAGTGTGTTGGAGATTATTCTAATTAATGAAATATTTCACAGTTGTCTTCATCTCTCTTCTCTGCTAAATTCTTCTGCATTTCTTCTTTGTTCCATCTTCTTCGGTTTAGTTCATATCACAGAGAAATTAAAATTGAAAACCATACTTTCTGCTAGTAAGTAAAATCTCACGCCTCATAAATTCATGCCAAGAGCAACAATTTTAATAGAAGGATATTGAAACTAGTCAAAACTCAAGAGTTTCATACACACCACACATAATTTATTTAAGGATATTAAAACTTGTCAAAACTCAAGGGTTTCCACAGTATTAGATCCTGTGGTCAACACTTAAGGAAAACATCTTTCATTGACTAATAACTAGAAATGGTAGAAAATTCAAAGCAAAAATTTGATTTTGCTATTGCAAGCCTGTGTGTACACAAACACAGAGACAGCCACTAAAAGAGTAAAAAAGGACTTTTTTTTTCTGGGTTTTTCTCAATAACTTCAAAAATGGTAAGCAGCATTTCAAGATGTGAAGTTCTTGAAAGAGAATAGCAAATGGGTCATCTTTGTTGTGAAGAAAGTTGTTACCTTTTTTCTTGGGTCTTATGAGTTCATACAGTGAGAGATAAATGCAGATATTTCATTGTTTTCCACTACTGTGGGTGTTGGATTCTAGAGATCCTTCATTGCTTCCACCTTGCATCTGCTTGTTATTCAAGAGATCTTTCTTTCTTTCTTTTCTTTTTTGTTTTTTGTTTTTTTGTTTTTTTGTTTTTTTGTTTTTTTAGCTCCTCGGATCCTTGTATTTTTCTCTAGTGTCTCTGTGTAAGGTAATGGACCCTATTTACATTATTTCAGCTACGGATGTACTTAACATTTCCCTCACCTGTATTCATCACAGGTATCTTAAGTACTTGAAGAAACACAATGTGCGGGATTGACTTCGGGTAATGGTTTCCAACAAAGACGGGAATGTTTACGAATTGCGCTACTTCAACATTGCTGAGAATGAGGGAGAGGAAGAAGATTGAATACCAAACTCAATGTTTCTTTGAATTGTACGTTTTAGTTACTTGTTTTAGAGCCTTTTTTTTTATCTATTTCAGCTTGTTGAGTCGTTTAGACTTGTTGGCCTTCTTCTGTGATCCATGTGATTAAAAGTGGCATCATTTCTCCACAGCCAAAGAAACCATGGAAGACATGGCGGAAACTAAGACGAATAAAAAGACTATTAGTGGCTTACCTGATGAAATCCTTCACCACATTCTCTCTTTATTGCCATCCACCAAACAAGCTATAATAACATCTGTTTTATCAGAAAGATGGGAACATGTCCGGACTCATATTCCAAACCTCAGTTTTTGTTGTTTCAGTGACTTCCTTCGTTTATCCTCCGAAAATATGGTGACTTGTATTGACAATTCCCTAAGTCTTCACTCTACCTCTAAGCTTGAGAAATTCTTCATCCAACTCTAGACCATGGATGACAATTCCCATATGGAGTTTTGAAAACTGTAGAAAGAGACTTGAAGGACCGTACTTTGTCTTTCATCATCCGTCCTTGTGAAGAAGAAGGTGATGAAGATGGTGATGGTCAATATATATGATGATGATCGTTACTCTCTGCCTCAATTGTTGTACAACAATTCGTGTTTGCCGAACATGTACACTGTAAATTGTCAGTTTGTACCTAAAGGGAGAATCTCATGGGAATCACTCAAGCATTTGAAAATCGGTTATGCTAATAATTTGAGAGATGAAATGATTCAGAATATTTTACAAGGGAGTCCTCTGCTTCATTTCTTAACATTGTTCTCTTGTGATGGATTTTATATGCTTGATCTTGTTAATAGATAGACAGCTATAAATATGTTTTTATTATAGTGTAAATAATTTAGCACAATTAGAGCTATTTTATAGGAAGAAAATAGCAGATTTTCAGGGATGTAAATCAAATTTATTTCTATTTAATGAAAGCTCTCTCAAAGGGAGAAATTATTCAGCAAAATTGACATGGTATCAGAGCCTTCTCTTGACTATTTTGGCTTTGCAATCTTGAGATTTCTTTGAGCTTGGCTTCGTTTACTTGTTTCTTGGTTATTATTTGTCTTGAATCTTGGTTACTCTCTGTATCTTGGTTAATCTTGGCTGTTTTTTTTCTGGTTTTCTTGGTTGTTTACGATAATGACTTCCCATCAATTTGAGTCTTTCAATGTTCGATTTACTGGAAAGAATTATTCTGCTTGAGAGTTTCAGTTTCAACTATTTATCACTGGGAAGGAATTATGGAGCCATATCGATGGAAGTGATCCAGCTCCTAGTGATGCTACACAGTTATCTCAATGGAAGATCAAAGATGCTCGGGTGATGACATGAATTTTAGGATCTATTGATCCTCTTATTGTCCTGAATCTCAGGCCATATAAGACTGCAAAGGGTATGTGGGACTACTTAAAAAAGGTCTACAATCAGGACAACAGTGCACGTCGTTTTCAGTTGGAACATGAGATTGCTAATTACTCTCAAGGCAGTCTTTCTATTCAAGATTATTTTTCTGGATTTCAAAATCTATGAGCTGAATTCACTGATATTGTTTATGCTAAAGTACCTGCTGAATCTCTTTCCATAGTTCAAGAAGTTCACGAGCAAAGCAAGCGAGATCAATTTTTAATGAAATTACAATCTGCTGGAGTAGGACATGTAGACATTGCTGGGGCAGCAAACTCAGTGGTAATATTGCTTGTGGAAGAGGAGTTATTCCAGCGACTTTGAGGACTTGTGGGACACTCCTTGATAATGTGCCCTTGTTGTTTGCAATAATTACAGAACTTCTTACCACAATGACTAGCAATATGACCATAGTCCTTACAACTATAACATTGTATTTTAGTCATATCCCTGCCCTTTCCTTTTCCATGGGCAGCAAATGCAACGGTGACAGTATTCTCTTGCTTGAAAGAGTTTTGTGTGAGAAGACGCTGCTCTTCACGTAATAATTCCCTGAAACAGACATCCAAGGAAGGAGGTGGATCACGGGCTGGTGTATGTTTCTTGGTGATTCTTTGATATCTTGGAAAAGCAAGAAACAAGACTGTGTTTCCAAATCTTCCACTGAGTCTGAATATCGAGCCATGTTCGCAGCTTGCTCTGAGATTGTATGGCTTCGTAGGTTACTTGCTGAGATTGGATTTTCTCAAACTAGTCCTACTCCTCTCCACGCTGACAACACCAGTGCCATTCAGATTGCTACCAACCCGGTTTACCATGAGAGGACTAAACACATCGAGGTGGATTGTCATTCTATAAGAGAAGCTGTAGATACAGGATTCATCACTCTTCCACATGTATCTAGTGCCCTACAAATAGCTGATGTGTTCACTAAATCCATGCCACGACACCGTCACCAGTTTCTTGTTGGCAAATTGATGCTTTTTGCTCCACCAGCATCAATTTGAGGGGGATGTTAATAGATAGACAGCTGTAAATATCTTTTTATTATAGTGTAAATAATTTAGCACAATTAGAGCTATTTTATAGGAAGAAAATAGCAGATTTTCAGGGATGTAAATCAAATTTATTTCTATTTAATGAAAGCTCTCTCAAAGGGAAAAATCATTCAGCAAAATTGACAGATCTTTCTCTCAATAGTAAATCATCATTTGAAAATGCTGGTTGTTAGAGGTCTTATTCGATCACATGGTGGTCCTCCGCCTCAAATGTCAGGTCCTTCTCTCGAGGATTTAGAACTTACAGGGGACTGGTTTGACATGAAGCGCAAGTTGCAGTTCCATTTTCAATTCCTATTTATCAGCAAATGAAAAGAGCTGGAAATTTGGCAAGCTTTGTTCTTTCTTCTTCTCTGCCTCTGGTAATGATCAATGCTTTAGTAGCCTCTGTTTTTTTCCGTCTCTGCTGAACTGGCTTTATGATGTTACGGTCTTAGTTGTACAACATGAATAGCTAGCTGAAACTAAACTAAAGAATAGCTGGATGTTACAGAGCAATCATAAAATGGCCTTACAGCAAGCGATTCCTAAGGAATTATAAGCTAATAATAGTCTAATGCTAATAGAATTTCACTTTAATTCTTGTAAATGTAAAGGTGCTGGAAAGGACGGTCATACATGATACGTTTTTAAGAAAAAAGATACCTTTTTGGCAAATCTTGAATATTGTAACTGCAACTTTTACACAACTCTGGTAGAAAGAAATGATACGCTCAAAGCACCAACTTACTGATTTCTTTTCCTAGACCAAGCTTAATTTCATGAACCAATCAGATGACAAATTGCTATATACATGACAATTTATCACTGAGTTGGTTATTTACATTTTTTATTCATCAACAAACAGCAAATCTGAGATATGAACGTTGATTAACGAAGAGTTCCTACTGATGTTTTGTATGTATACCATTTAGATACGACAATAAAGACTCCTAGATTCAGAAAACTCATCACAGCCAAAACCCAGAAGAAATAATCAATATGACCATAGTTCAAATTCTTCGGTATCCATCCAGGTTTTCCATTCTTAGTGGTGATACTTGTCACAATTGTTATCAGAAGAGAGCTCAAGTAGCTACCGAGGGCGACGGTAATGAGTTGCAGAGCAGAACACAAACTTCTAGTAGCATCAGGTGCTTCCTGATAGAAGAATTCGAGTTGTCCAATGAATGTAAAAACCTCTGCACAACCTATCAGGAAGTACTGTGGAGCTTGCCAAAATACTGATATGGGTACTTCTGGAATGAGGTAATAATTGTGTTCTTTTACCATTCTTAGTCTTATAAGCTCCAGAACTGCTGCTGATATCATGGCAAATATCGATATGACAAGGCCAATTCCCATCCTCTGAAGCTGACTGAAGCCGTGCTTCTGCCCTGTGAATTTTCTTGCTAATGGTATAATGACACGGTCGTAGATAGGAACCCAGATAAGGACACTAAGGGTGTCAAAAACCGAAAGAGATGCAGATGGGATCTCGAACTTGGAGTTTCCAAAATGTTTATTCATAGTATCGCCTTGCAGTACAAATAAGTTGCTCATCTGGCTATATACTGCAGCAAAAACTATACCAGTTGCCCCTATTGGTAGCAAACGAACTATGGATTTTAGCTCCTCAACTTGTGTTACCGTGCATAGTCTCCAAGGATCTATTTTATCCTTTATATCATCTGTTTCGGTTACGACTGCTGCCTTGTCAAAGAATCTGAAGATATGAGCAGGATTGTAGCAACATTAGTTATATGTAAAACACAAAAGTGTACTAGATTAGCTTGTGTCAAGTACTACTGGCATAAGACAAAAGATATGCCAGAACAGAATGGCTTGTAAATGTGACGGAACATGAGGTGCTGAAACTCTAAAAGATGAGAATTTCACACAATCAACAAGCATACTAACATCGATTACTGGTAAAACCAAAAATCAGAAACAAAGCAATGTAACAGCATATAAATGATACACAATCAGATTTTGCTGATACATTGCAATAGATGTGGCAGAACAAAATGGCACATAATACAACTTCACATGATCAGCAAGCACACTAACCTCAAGCCATTGGTGTGCTCAATCTTGCGGCTTCCTTTGATATTGGACTCTGTATCATTTGCAGTCTCATATAAAAGAGACGTGTCAGAAGGAGCTTCAATTTTGTATTTCCTGGTAGATGCTACTATGACCTGGCAGAGACGCGTAAGAGGGCTTCCTCCTGGCTTCTGATTCCGGTACAACCGAGTGCCCAAAAAGAAGCTGACAACAGCAATCGCCATGGCTATTGCAGGAATGCCGAACCCCCATCCCCAACTCCAGTTCATTTGGACATAAACAAGAACAGAAGCAGCAATGAGAGCTCCAACATTGATGGAAAAGTAGAACCAATTAAAGAAAGAACCCTTGTGCTTCTTCTCAACCTCATCTGTATCATCAAACTGATCTGCTCCGAAGGACGAGACGCAAGGCTTAATCCCACCTGTTCCCAAAGCTATGAGGTACAGTGCTAAAAAGGTTACTGCACTTTGTGCTTTAGTAGGATCACAGTTATCTTTTGCATAACATTTTGGCTTTAGACCAGGAACAGATGCTGACATTGCTAAAAGTGTCATCCCCTGTATATCAAATGGAATCTTAGCCATGAGTTCAGCTTGATTTGTCAATGGTGGATTAAGTTATAATTATGTAGCATGCAATATTGTTCTGTCAAAACTTACTTCAACAAGTTGAAATATATACACATAGAGAACAAAGAATCAAAATTTAGTTGAGATAGATAAACTTACAACTACATAAATCATGGAGAAAGTCGCAATAGTCCAGTATCTTCCTAAATAGGCATCAGCCAGAAATGCTCCAATCAAAGGTGTGGTATAGCAAGTTCCACTCCAATCAGAATTATTTTTAGTAGCAGTAGCATTTGACTGATTTAATATATTCTTGAAATAAAGAACCAGATTTGAGCTCATCCCATAGTAAGCTAATCTTTCACAACATTCATTTCCTGTTAAATCAAAAGCATATCTCTTTTCAAATTTCCTTCTTAGATCAGTTCCTTGTATCCATTCTTAAAAAAAGCCAATAATTCTTACTTCACAACTACAACACTGATTATAAAAAATATCTACTTCAACACATAAATTAATTATCTGGCTCAGTCTCTAAATGAGGATTTAAGTTGAAAAGAGTACCTATAATAAAGGGGCAGGCTCTCCATGTTCCAGTTTCCTTTTTATTGGCTGGATTCCCTTTGTAATCCACAGTCCCATCTTTTGTGTATATGTCTTCCTCCTCCATCGTTGCTCAGAGATTTGCTTCTGCTTTCTATATTCTTTGGAATTGGCTCGTGCAGAATTTAAGATTATCTTATAGCGAAACTGAACAAAAATGAAAAACCACATTCGGAGATTCAATAGCAAAGATTAGATAATAGAATACCAGAAGAAAATTTTCTTTCCATCCGAATTACTATAGACAGAGAAATTAAAATTGAAAACCACACTTTCTGCTAGTAAGTGAAACCTCATGCCTCATAAATTCAAGCCAAGAGCAGCAATTTTAATAGAAGGATATTGAAACTAGTCAAAACTCAAGAGTTTCATACACACCACACAAAATTTATTCAAGGATATTAAAATTAGTCAAAACTCAAGGGTTTCCACAGTGTTAGATCCTGTGGTCAACACTTAAGTCAAGGAAAATATCTTACATTGACTAATAACCAGAAATGGTAGAAAATTCAAAGCAAAAACTTGATTTTGCTATTGCAAGCCTGTGTGTGCACAAACACAAAGACAGCCACTAAAAGAGTAAAAAAGGACTTTTTTTTCTGGGTTTTTCTCAGTAACTTCAAAAATGGTAAGCAGTATTTCAAGATGTGCAGTTCTTGAAAGAGAATAGCAAATGGGTCATCTTTGTTGTGAAGAAAGTTGTTACCTTTTTTGTTGGGTCTTATGAGTTCATTTAGTGAGAGATAAATGAAGAGATTTCATTGTTTTCCACTACCGTGGGCGTTGGATTCAAGAGATCCTTCATTGCTTCCACCTTGTATCTGCTTGTTATTTATAGCTGTCTTGTCGCATACTTGTTTCCCATGTTGAAACTTAGGTCGAATTAAATATTTTGCTAATTACAAATAACATAAATATTCACTAAAGGTTACAATTTAATTCAAAAATGAAAAAAAAATAAATTTTCAAATAAGAAACTTTATTAAAAATTCCATCCAATAGAATATTAGTTTTAGATGGATGAAGCCAACATAATATTGATTTTCAACAGAATTTTTAAAATAATTTCTAATTTGAAATATATAACTAAATGTTACCTATTAAATTTGAAATATATTTCAGCAGTAAAGTCAGTGGCACAGCATATTGAGTGTGCATCACGTTTTGAGAATTTTTCAATATATATATATATATATATATAGTAACTTTTCTAATTTATTTTAAATATTTTCTGTTAAATTTTAATTTAATAATAATTATATTACGTTCTAATTTTAGGATCCAATTTTTTTAATTTTAGGATTCTAGCTCTGATACTGTGTAAAGTAAGATTATTTAAATTTTTCTTAAATAATTCTACAATAATGGGTGTTGATATGTGAAAGAATATCATTATCTCTAAATTAAAATGATTAGAAAAATAAATAAATAATTAACAATGATGCATTTGTAAGATTACGGCATCATGAAGCAATCTATTTCAAACTTCGTGGCGTTAGGAGGCTGTGATTAATGACTAATATTTTATTTTTAGCAATTGGCATAAATAGATAATACGTGTTTAAGCTGTCAACATTACCATTAATTAAGTTAGCTATTTCTGTTAATTTCCTTTGAAAATGATATTTATAAATAATCTTCTGTCCTTTTATAGAAAAGAATTAAAATAAAATAAAATAAAGAATCTGCTGTCCATTTATCTTATGCTGTATTTGACTCATTAGTGTACGCCAGTAAATTGTTCACATGCAAAAATAAATATAATAACCAATATTCTTATAATTAAGTTCATATTCAGAAAAAGAAATATTATTTTTTTATATGACACATTATTTTTTTATTAAATTCATGGATTGAGATTGTTATTATACACCAAGTCTTAACATATACTACAATTTACTCTTTAAGAATATGAAAAATTAATGTTTTATAATTTACAACAATTTTAAAAATATATTTTAAATTGAAGAGATCAAGATCAAATATCATATTTTTATTTACATATCAAATAAATAATTGATTATTATATTAAAAGGTAATTTTTACAATCTTTTTTATAATATTTATTCACGAAAAAAATTATATTAGAATAATATAATTGATGTGATTTATAAATGATAACTGAATTATATATATTGGAGTTTTTAAGTTTGGAGAAGGTTATTAGCATTAATTGAAAAATCAATAATAAATGTCAATTAAAGACCGATCATTAGTACTGCTTAATTAGCATTAACAGTCTAATTAATTTAATGCGGTGTAATTATGTGCTATGTATGGATTCAGTTTTACTAAATAAGTACTATAAAGTAAATAACTTTCAAATTATTTTTTTTTCTAATGAATTAATACTGACTTTAAAATTGTTCTCTTCAACCTCCATAAAAAAAAATCCTAACCTCATTTTCTCCCAGAATTCAAAGGTTTTTATTTGTTTTATCTAATTTTGGGACTACTATCAATTCATTTACATGCAGCAGCCCCTCTCCTCTTTTCATATTACTATTTTATTAAATTTTATCTGTATTTTTCAATTTTTTGTGTATTTTTTTATTGTTTTCAAATTTGTTAGATCGGTATAAATTTAAAGTTTTAATTTTATTCGTTATTTTTTATTTGTGTTTGGTTTTTTTGAGTTTTGGTTTTAATAAACTCAAATCTGAAATTTTTTATTTTAAATTTAATTTTTATTTTTATCCAGATTTTATTTGTATTTTTTATAAATATGATTCGTTTAGTTATTATTGAATGCAATTTAAATTTTTTATCATGTAAGTTTATCTTTTATATTTAGAGGTTATTGTCTTTATTTATGAAAGTTTTCATCCTTCTAAAATGAGTTTTCCTATAAGTAGTAGATGAATTGAGTTTTTTTACTGAAAGTCAGATTGTTCGAGGCATATTACTATTATTCACTATTTTCGTCAAAAAAGTTTAAAAACATATTTCAGCAACTTTATTAGTTTCGTACATTTTATATATTTTTAAATTTTATAAATTTATTTATACTTTTGAAATGTATTTTTTACATTATTAAAAAATATTTAATTTACATTCAAAAAAAAATTAATACTGACTTGATTGTCAGAATTTTATTTTATCAAATAATCAGAGTTATTTTAGAGTCATGAATAAATGTAAATTTGTGTGGGAACATAATCTAGCTAAGTCAATGCTATGTAAAATGTGAATGTGGTCTTGGGGCTACTTAGCGGCTTGGTGTGGACAATGTGAATAGAAAACATTTATAATTTATTTTCCCACAAGCCAAAAACAAAAATACAAAGAAAAGGAAAAATTATTGTTTTTTTGGTTTTGGGATTACATTGCATTCGTCCGATTCTCGCTTACATATAAACCAAAGCAGGAATGTTTGAAACTTCTTTTTGTTTTCCATACAACTTCTAAACTCCAATATTTTTGTTTTGTCTGAAAGTGCAATTGATTCCTTAAATTTTGATCAAAAAAATAATTAACCTCCTAATATTTATTTTGATGTAATATTTTCGTCAGACTACTAATGTAATATAAATGTGATACATTAGTATAGATTAAATTGCTCCGATTTGTAAACTTTAAGGGATAAATTGCTCTTTTTAAAATATTTTAACGATTTTTTTGTACCTTCAATTTTACCATATGGTACTTTTTTTTTATCACATAGAGTCTGACGTATCATGAGCTAACTTATCACTTATCAATTTCGATATTATATCAACAGTCAACTAACGAAAAATAGTCAAAATAACAAATCCGTCAATTTTGGAATAATATGATCCATTTCCTAAATTTTAGGAGAAAATATTTCACAAAAATAAATATTAGCAAGTTAATTACTTTTTTTTTATCATATTTTAGGTAATAAATTGCCCATTTGGCCTTTGCCCTTTTATTTTATAATTTCCAAATTTCTTTTCTTTATTTTTTCTAATATTCCTTTGCATTAAATATTCATGTCAGTCAGTAGCAGAACTTGATTAATATTATTTGGGACATGTCAAATAATTTTATAATTAAAATCTAATATATATACATGTTGTGTGAGCTTCTTTTTTTTCGCAAAGCTATATGCATTATATCATATACATGCATACTCAAAAGATTTTTTATTATCATATATATATATATATATATACTAAAAATATTGGAGGGTCGTGGCCCATATATGTTCCCACTTGAAACTCCACTACTGATTCCAAATAAGGTAACATCATGGACTTAAAAGCCCATATAAACTGTGAATAGAAAATAGCATCATATGCCCATGTTTCTAGTCACTTTTCAAAAATACCCCTTTTTTAAGTCGTTTAGTGAGGGGTTTATGGTCAGGGATTTCGGTTTCAATGGTGGCTAAGGATGATAAGGTCTTTTGTTGGATCTGGGTTATTTCAAGAAGGGTTTTTTGGGTTTGAGAATGGTTTTCTTTGATGGTTTCAAGTAAAAGGTGGAAGTTTTTAAGGCTGACTTTGGATAAAAGTAGTGTTCGATCATAAACTACAGCAAGGTTGTGTGATAAATTAGAAAGCTTAACTTTTGTATTGGCAAGATCTAAATATTCCAGGTTAGTAATTCGGGATAGCTCATACCAATCCCTGATAGACTGTTCAAACCTTTCAAACATGAATTCGCCTGAACATGCTTCGATATAAGCTCACCACATCGGGTTCCTATCTTTCTGGTCTTACACCCGTTGCCAGTACTACAAGGCCTGTATGTGTCTTTTGCCTATCGAAATAATACAAACGGAATCATCAAAAGATATTGAACAAGCTATCAAAGAGGAATGCTTCTTTTCCTGCTAACCAGGATGGTTTTTAAGCTATCATACCTTTTAACAAGGCTCTGATACCAGTAATGTGTCGGTGATACCAATAATAATAGAAGAAAGGTAAGGAAAACTTCTAAGTTACCGCCGACACCGACACTGATGACAATCCCGATCACGACATAGCTGAAGCAGCTTTTATCCACACAGAAGAAAACAATGAATGGGATATGGAGTATCCTAAGCTGAGAAGACTAAAACAGGTTGTAAAGCCCAAGGAGGAACGAGCTTTCAGCTCTGAAGTAACATCAAACTACAGGCCTCCTTAAGAGCCTATGATGGGTCCAGTCAATTACCCACCTGCGACGGGAAATGCGGAGCCCTTTGCAGGACCATCAATGGATACTAGTGGAAGATTCTGGAGATTCAGAAGTAAAACCCTGAATTCAGAAATGTGGACCTTACCCTCCGCTCGGCAGCTTCAAGGAGCATTATTGGTCCTACCTGAAGATATTGGCATGTACAGTGATGTTATTGCCAGATGGGAATCAATCACGCTAAATGTAGTCAAGGAGGGATCTTGGCCTGACAACCAGTCCAAGGTTAATTTTATCGAGAACCTATTAGGAGAGATAAAAAAGAAGGTGTGGATTTAATGGCGGATGGCTTATCCGCAGGAGTATGAGAACATAGTGACTATAGCGGATGACCCACAAAATGTTATCTTACAAATCAGGAGGATATTCCTACTAGAGGAACCATACCAAGGATCGATGGATGAACAAGATAGAGCATTCAGAGACTTGGAGACTTTCATGTGAATGGATGAAATACATGTTCAACTATATGAATCGGGACAAAATTCTGGCTACTAAGTCCGAAACAATCCAGATAACCAACTGAATTGTCAGCACCGATGGGAAAAAAACCAGGAGATCACAGAATTCACCTGGAGAAATTGCACTTTGTGCAAAATGCTAACTAACCAGAGGATGAGGATTCATTGTCCTTAATGCAAGACTACGTCATGTCCCATGTGCTCGTTATTTTACTTCGACTACAAAATTAAGTTAGAACCACCAAAGCCCGTAGTGTACCTGAATCAATTTGCCCTAATCAAAGAGCTGATTAACTATAATAATTACCTGATTGGTGAAAATGAGAGGCTTCAGAAGGAGCTTGAGAAAGCCTTGAAGAGAGACACTGAGGATCTAGCTCAGCATGATGAAGAGATAAATTGGGAAGAGGTTCATGAGGATATGGCACGAAAGCGCAAAGGAAAGCTTGTGATAGAAGAACCAGAGCCAGATGAGACTAAAGATGCCACCATGATTAATGAGGAAATGGTCTGGAAAACTGAAGATGCCCTAGTTGATGAGCAGAAGAAGCCTATTTTCTGGTGTAAGATCCTAAACAAGCTGTTCAATATCAATGTGGAAATAATGATTCCAAGAGAGAAGATTTTCACACTCAGAGCCATACTGGACATAGGAGCTTTAACATGCTGTGTCAACTTAAATGCAGTACCAAGAAGTGCCTTGCAAAAGCTAAGTTATTCCGTCTTCTTCAACTGGATAAACTCAAGAGAAGAGGCTAACATAAAGTTGAAGGATGGTCAAATGCCCATAGGGGATAACAGTTTCAAAATTACCTTTACATGCCTTTAAAATGCGAATGAAGGATGGAATTCAGATGCTTATTGGATGCAATTTTATTCGTTTTAGAGGAGGAGGAGTCAGACTAGAAGGCAACACCATAACCTTCTATAAGCAGTTAACAGTCATAAGCAGTGTTCCAAAAATAGAAGTTAACGATGCAGCAATCATAGATTCCACGGTGAAAGAATACAGCAGTATCCAGGAGTTGGTTTATTACAACTTGGGACAAACAAGTCTTAGCTTTAAAGCTCAATTTTTCAAATTATTGAGCCAACTGGAACAACAAGGTTTTATTAGTGACAATCCGCTCTAGCATTGGAAAAAGAACGAGATAAAGTGAAAATTGGAGATTATTAATCTTGATCTCACTATTCAGGATAAACCCTTAAAGCATTACACTCCGACAATGGCTAATTCCCTCAAAAAGCATGTACAGGCATTACTGAAATTAGGAGTTATAAGGCCCAGCAAAAGCATGCACAAAACTTTGGCGTTGATTGTTAATTCAGGCACCACCATTGATCCAATTACTGGCAAAGAGGTCAAAGGCAAAGAAAGAATGGTGTGTAATTACACCACACTCAACGATAACACCTATAAGGATCAATACAGCCTGCCCGGCATCAACACAATTCTGAAAAAGGTTGGGAACAACAAAATTTACTCCAAATTTGACCTAAAGAGTGGAGTTCATCAAGTGGCAATGGATGAAGAAAGTATCCCATTGACAGCATTTGTTGTTCCTAAGGGATTATATGAATGGCTAGTCATGCCATTTGGATTGAAGAACGCACCAGCTGTATTCCAATGGACGATGGACAATTATTTTAGAGGAACGGAGGACTTCATAGCTATATATATCGATGACATTCTGGTCTTTTTCCAGAATGAGCAAGAACATGCAAGGCATCTAGAAATTTTGGCGCAAATATGTCAGACACACGGCCTTGTTCTTTTACCAATAAAAATGAAGATAACAGTGCCTAAAATTGAGTTTTTGGGATCAGTCATTGGCAATAGCAGATCAAGTTGCAACCTCATATAATCAAGAAGATAGTGGAGTTTCGAAAAGGCCAACTGAAAGACAAGAAGGAGATGAGATCATGGTTGGGCATTCTCAATTATGCTCGGGTATATATTCCCAACATGGGAACTTTGCTAGGACCTCTGTATTCTAAAGTCAATCCCCATGGTGATAAGCGGATGAAGAACTCAGATTAGAAGTTAATCAGGAAAATCAAGCACCAAATCTAGAAACTTCCAGATTTGGAGCTTCCACCTATAGAATGTTACATCATTTTGGAGACTGACGGATACATGGAAGGATGGGGATGAGTTTGCAAATGGAAGAAGTGTAAGAATGATCCTAGAAGGACAGAGAGAGCATATGCATATGCCAGCGGAAAATTTCCAATTCCAAAGTCCACCATTGATGCAAAAATTTTTGTTTGTATGGAGTCATTAAAAGCCCTCAAAATCCATTACCTAGATAAGGAGGAGATCACTCTGCGAACTGACTGCCAAGCCATCATAAGCTTCTACAACAAATATGCTCAAAATAAACCATCTCGAGTTCGGTGGATTAATTTCACTGATTATGTTACTGGCACGAGAGTGAAAGTGGTGTTCGAGCACATAAACGACAAGGACAATGGCCTGGTCGATTCTTTATCATGTTTAGTTTGTTTACTCTGTACAGGATGCCTGGAAGAAGAGGAAGTGCTAACTACGCTAAAAGAAGCTCTAATGGAGCTGCAGGACAAAACACACCCAGAGTCAATAATCAACAAAAAGCAAGAGGAGTTGGCGCAGTGCATCATAGATTACTGCGGCGCCCAAGACTGTTGCGATACAAAGCCCTCACACAGAATCAAGAATTCCCAATGTAACACCCTAAATTCCTTAACTAGGGATAATCATCAATCATCATCATACCTAATAGAGATCATGCAGAAATACTAATAATAATAATAACACAGGCCATTATTACATTCCACAATAAAATAATCAAACTTATCGATAAATAATCATAACATAAATAGCCTTCAGGTATCCTGAAATCCTCAAAGCAACTGCATCTTGCCCGATCCTCTGGAGCTTATCTTGAAACCTACACGGATAAACAAACCCGTGCTAAGCTATAAAGCTTAGTGAGGACCCCAAAATTCTATAGATAATTCATAATAGTTATCATAAAATCAACACAACTTTCATTATTGTGAAAACATATAAACTTATGATATTAATCATTATCATAGAACTTCAGAGGAGTGTCCAACCTTAAACTAACTTTATTATTCTTACCAACCTTAAAGCAATTCATGAACTCGTCTAGTTCTTTAATACCTTTCATTATTTCATTAGCATCTTAATTCTTTCTTTTTACTCTGGCATTATTCATTTACTTCATATAGCATCATAACTCCCATCCACACCTAATTACTTTAAAAAATACTCATAAATTTATAATCCATTTAAGAATATGAATAGGTTCTTTTTGGATTAAGATCGACACTTGTGCATCTTTCATCTTTTAGCTCACTTTTATAGTCTATTAGAACATAAACAACGGGTTATCTACCTTAACCCTATCATGCATGCTTCAACATCTGATTAATACCCTTTCATCGAATAACATATTATACCCATATAAAATATGTAAAAGTATTTCATCTTGCAAGTAGCACACTACGTGCAGACTTGGTTTCCATATTTAATTCATAGGACATAAATAAGCAAGCAAGTAGTTTTCCCTTACATCTAGACTAATTATTTCTTTCCATTATGACTTGGATTATACTCATATAGTTTCATAATTAAGTGCAACATATAATATCCCATCTTTTAACTTAGACATACAACCTTGCAACTATCTTTTAATTGCTAATAGTCTGTATCATAGTACTTTAGGTCATTACAAAGATACCTCAACAGAGTAATTTGAGTAAAACCAGTTACTTGACATGCTAACTACTTTATCTCTACTTTATAATCCACATAAAAAGCCTATACTTAGGTTATGATGTTGCTTCCTAATCTTCTTTAATCCTATGCCCGATATACGCCAACATATTCCAGTAAACCATACCATAAGCAGCCTAGTGGTGGTTTTAAGTAACTTACGATTTAATTCAATCTACTCCCACTTATAAAGACATTTATGCTATTAGATTATGACAATAGCTCATACTAAATATACATTTATAACTGCATCTTCCTATACTTTAGCCTTGGTAAGACTTCCCAACCCAAAGAATTCATTAGAATTCAAATAGTCTGCTAGTCACCATTTAGTGTATTTAATCATCATGCAAATTACTTATGGTCAGTTTAATTCTCTCAAACATATATTATTTATGAAGGATTTATAGCTTGAAGTGTGAATTAGAACCAATAAAAGAAAGCATGCAAGTGGCCGTGCAAAATAAAGAGGAAAAGCATACACGGCCAAGCAAAGGGGAAAACTGTATGCGCTGCCGTGCACAAGAAAGAGGGTTACAATGTGTGGCCGTGGATGTGAGGGAAGCAAAGATGTGTGGTCGTGCATGGGTGAGAAGCAAACTGTGCGTGGTCGTGTATGGGTGAGAAGTAAACTATGCGTGGCCGTGTATAGGTGAGAAGTAAACTGTGCGTGGCCATGTGTGTGAGGGAGGCAAAGATGCATGGCCGTGTATGGGTTCTCAGCAGATATAGACACCCAAAAGCTCGATTATGAAGAAACCCCCAGTCTCAGTTCACCCCCTTCCATGATTATCAAAGCTTAAGAACATTTTAAACTCATCTAAATCACTAGATTTAGCTTATACTTTCTCAAGAGAGCCACACACGAAAAGAGAGGAAAGATTCCTAAAATTTATCATATGAATATTGCAGTAACCCTAATTCCCGTACCTGGCATTAAAGCTTCAAATCTTCCTGCAATCATCTAGATCTCGTTTTAGTGCTATTAATTTCCTTCATCTCCTTACACATAGAGACAACAACAGGGTTCTTAATCCCTCAAAACTAGAAATTAAATCAAGAAATGAAGACAGGACAAATCTATAAGGGATAACATTACCTTTTAATGTTAACCTAAAAACCCTGAACTTCTTCCATCCTCAATCCAAACCAGAGAGAGAGAGAAAGAAGAAGAAGAAGATTGGATCCCCCCTTTCTCCCTGTGTCGATCTTCACTTCCCAATGCTAGAAAGTTCCTTCTCCAAGAAGCTATAAAATGGAGTTAGTGGGGTAAATATCTCCTTAAGTGAATTTCCAAAATTACCCTCATCCAATTTAACCCCAACAACTTATATTTCTTAATATTTATTCCTAAACTTCTAATTTACTTCAACTATATCCCTCTAGTATCTTAATTTTAACCATACTCCATTTACATTCATGGTAAAATTACCAAAATACCCCTAATGGGACGTAACTTTAACAATACAAAGAAATCAATCAAATTTTTTTTCATTAAGCCATAATCCTCCTTAATTAACCATAATCTGGTTAGGGCCATGATTGGGTCCTTACACCCAAGCTCATTTAAAGAATGGCAAGCCCGGAGGAATGAAGCCCATTAACTGGAGCAAAATGAGGCCCAAGATGCAATTCACCACATCAGAACACTCACAGCTATCCTCGAGCAAAAGGAGCATGCATGCTCACAACAGTCCACATGGGATAACTACTGTAATGACGTCCTGCCTGATGTCACACAACAATTGGAGCAATCAAGAGCCATTTTGGCAGCAGTAGAGGTCCTTTCCACTTGTATTTCCAATACCAAGATTTAGTGGAGCGTGATGGACCCTACCATTAGCTGTAAATATGGGATGTAGGCCGCCCACTTTGTTTTTTCGACCATGTTTGTTCAATAATTGATGGCATGTTGTGTAAGCTAGCTCACTCTAGATAAGAAATGAATCGCTTTTGTAAAAAGAAGTGTCGATAGGGCCCAATGAGCACCTGACTTCTTTACGAAAGATTCCCTTTCTTTTGTTATAAATAGCCCTTAGTTTCTCATTACAAAGCACGCCTTAGAACAAGGAAGCTTTACTTTGAGTTGTTTGTAACCCTTCTACGTCATTTTCATCCACTGAATAAGGCCTTTGATGTGGTATCCAGATGATTAACAAAGCGCATGGAAATCAACCCATCAAGTCTGGGCTGAAGCTCAACATCTGTAGGCTGAGTGGGCCTTTGAACAGTGTTGGGCTTAAGCTTTCATTTTTGGCCTTTTTGGTGTTCGGACTGAGCTGTCGGGTACAACTTGAATGCCATTGCTAGCTAAGTGTTCAACAACATTCTCCATATTATACTGGAAACATGCGTATGCTGTGTTGGTCAACCTCCCAATCAAGGATCTGGTGATTAAAAGATTACTCTCGCCACTTTGCCAATCCTCATAGCCTTATGTTTGAACTGATAACTCAATATGGTGGAAAAATTCAGTGAGACTCATAAAGATTTTCGGGACTATGTACACTAATCGAGTCCTTTCAAACAAATCCACCTCTATTGTCTCAATTATCTAACGTTCATATCCAAATCTTGTGTCTCTGAAGACAATTAGGGCATTTGTTCCAGCGTTCCTCCTATGTAAGGCATGTATCTGGATCATGACTAATTCGATATGAATATGCTGCATGCCTGATATCCTCGGCTGCTCGTAGTTGGCTTCATTAATAAATGGAAAATCTACCTATTGTCCTTCTCTTGTGCATAATATCCTTGTGTCTGAATAGTGCTGGTATACGCGGTGTGTAGGTTCTGACCATCTTTGGTCATACAAAACTTCTATAGGTACTAAATTAGCCCTGCATCTGTGATATCACCAATTGTTGGTCTGGATTGATCCGACTTTCCAGACTGCAATCTCTCTTATTCCTTCTCGAATAGCTCTTAAGCTTCTTTTGCATCTCATAGCAAAGCCTACTTGCTCGCCTATAGTCTCTAATCTAATCTTCATGAGTAGGAACAGATCCAGCTCCGCTGGACTCTCCTCGCTCTCGAATGGGAGGCCTTTCTTGGACTGTTGTAGTCCTTAAGCCTTGGCAACTCATCTATTCTCTTTCTCTTTTGCAAATATCTTTAAGGGATCCTTAAAGACATAATATGGACCAGTTGTCTTCTTTGGCTGAATCCTTTTCTCTCAAAAGTCAACTCCTTCTAACTTTTTCGTTAGATCTGCAATAGAATCTTCAAGATCTATCTCTAGACCTTTGTCTTTTGTCAGCTTTTGAACTTCTATTTTCAACAAACATATCTCCTTTTGGCAAGACTGAACTTTTGCAGCTAGTTTAACTACTAGCTCTATCAGGGTATTGTTTTGCTTAATAAAGGCAATCAAAGCTTATGTATTTCCCCTAGTATACTTTTGATGGTTTAATGAATCCTAGAGCGGGTGGCTTGATAAGATCTACTGCTTCTGTGGCTGATTTGTAGATCGAAGTGGACTGAGAAAGCTTATAATTCATGTAGTGAGGAAGGACCTCAACTCATGAACTAAAGCTTCTACCTTCTGGATCTTTCGGTTCAAATCCTCAATGAGCTTCAAAGTATATCGGGGAAAAATACATCGACTTTGACTGTCCTTATTAAGCAAAACAATACCCTGATAGAGCTAGTAGTTGAACTAGCTGCAAAAGTTCAATCTTGCCAAGAGGAGATTCATTCGTTGAAAACATAAGTTCAAAAAGCTGACAAAAGACAAAGGTCTAGTAATAGATCTTGAAGATTCTATTGTAGATCTGACGAATAAGTTAGAAGGAGTTGACCTTGGAGAGAAAAGAACTCAGCCAAAGAAGACAACTGGTTCATATTACGTCTTTAAGGATCCCTTAAAGATATTTGCAGAAGAGAAAGAGATGAGTTGCCAAGGCTCAAGGACTACTACAATCCAAGAAAGGCCTCCCGTTCGAACTTTTGTAAATAACCTTTAACTTATAAGACCTTGTAAAATTACAGATCTAGTCCAAAATAATAAAAGCTTGACATATAATAGAAAAATCTATATTTGATAATTTGAGTAAATAAGATATAAAATTAATTAAACAACTAGAAAAAATAAATAATACAAATTTATGGCAAATAGAAAATTAATACAAGATATAGTAATACAATTAAATCCAAACACAAAAGAAATAAAAAAAATCCATTAAATCAAATAGAAAATGTAGAAAAATTAGAATTAGTAAAATATCAAATTTTAAGTGAATTAAATATAGAAAATAGAATATTAAATAAGTTAAATAGAATAGAAAAGTTCATAGAGTATATGGTATATAAAATGGGATATAATGAATAAGTTTCAATGTCAACATTTCATTACAAAAACTTATTGTCAACCAATAGAAACTTCCTCTGGTTGACATATACCAAAAAGTTTGTGATGCTTGCCTCTACCACTAAGGCATCCTCGTGAGAAAATTTTAAGTCTCCTACATCCTCAGGGGAAATAGTCACTGGCTGCAGCCTTTTTAATGTAGCTGAAAAGTATATGCCTTCACCTTTCTTCCTCTTGCTAATACTTTCCCATAAGATGAGCCACCTGCGATTATATTGATGACTCCTAATCTTTGTTGTGGCCTCTCGGAGTTCTTAGGTCTTCTTCTTTTATTGTCATCATCATTAAAATCTGATCGACCTTTCCTGTAACGCCCCACAACAAAGAAAGAAAAAAAAATGGAAGAGGAGAAAAGGGAGAGAAGACCGAACCAAGGAAAGGGGAAGAAGAAGAAGGGAAGGAGAGGAAGGGGAGGCGCTGCCGCCGATCAGCGGTGCCTGCGCCGGCGATCGGCGCGGCTGCCACCGCCTCCTCGCCGTCCCTTCCCCTTCGGTGAGGTTACGGTTTAGTTTTTGGTTTTTCTCTCTCCTGGCCGAAGACTCTTTCTCTTTTACCGGCGAGTCCCGACGCCGGATGAGGGAGCCGATCACACCGGCGGACTCACAAGGGGGAGGCGGTCCTTTTGGTGGTCACCGATCGTCCTAACTCGCCGGCGTTGAGGAGATCGGAAATGGGTGTGCCGCCACCTTTCGGCGTGATTTCCGGCGAATTGAGAAGGCGGTTTGGCGCGTGACCACCACCGGCAAACTTGGGGTGGCTCGATCTACCTGTGGTGAGCTTCGGTGTATTTTCCGGCGAGTCTCCGGCGGAGCTCCGGCGACCGGTTCGGCGAGCCAATGATGACAAAATGCAGAAAAATGCAAAAATCGACTTTAACGGGTATGTGAATACAAACTACCCTTAATTTCATTTAATTTTGAATTTTATGGTGAATTTTATATTATGTAAGTATATGAATTTAGGAATTAATGGGAAACAATTTGAGTTAATATTAGAAAATAATGAAATAGCATGAAATGGATGAGAATAGAAGAAGAAATTAAGTAATTAGTTTGGGAAGCTAAGTGATGCCTAATGATGCACATGAAAGCATTAAATGAAATATGGTGATTTATTATAAATTAAGTGCAAATATAACATCCTAGTTGTAAAAGATATGTGATATGATGGAATTAAGTTAAAGATAATATATGAGTATGAAATTATAAATATAACATAATGGTATGTGTGAAGGTAACAAAAAGACATTAAAATAAATTAAGTGTTAATTGATATATATATATATATATATACTAACATACATTGATGTTAGAAACATAAATAGCATCAAACAAAGTATGAAGAGATTCATGAGCGTTAAAAATTAATATGTTAGTTGAATTGTATATAGTGATATATGAAGTGAATAATTGATATAAAATAGTACTTTACGTATAAAAAAATGTTATATTAATTTAGAGAAGTATAATTAGAATAATTCAAGTTAACTAACTTATTTACATAAGTGCACTAAAAATATATATACATATTTACTAATGTAACATGGTGTGACTATATATATAAGTAAGCAAAAGGGTGAAATAAATTAATAATGTGATGAAGTGACGTAAGATGAATAGTTAATAAATTGAGTTGAAAAAATAGTAGAGTAGAGCACTACGGTGCCTACAATAGTAAATGATGTTGTTGATGAATCAACGA
Source organism: Excoecaria agallocha (assembly GCA_037975025.1). Classification (NCBI taxonomy): domain Eukaryota; kingdom Viridiplantae; phylum Streptophyta; class Magnoliopsida; order Malpighiales; family Euphorbiaceae; genus Excoecaria; species Excoecaria agallocha. The sequence continues at coordinate 744,248 of CM075821.1, forward strand.
AGGAATAATGATGAAATGAAGTTATTAAAGATAAGGAAAACGACCGGTATCCTGGATATATATATATAATGCTAATACATGTAGATACTATTTAATGGTAATATTATGTTTGCCCTTAGTAAAATTAAATAGGAATTAGGGTAATCGGATAAGGTTGGCATGCCAATTAGGAAAAATTGTAATGCGGCGCCTTGATGTGTAACATCGGATTGGATGGCTCCGAGAGCTGAATCCGGTGTATGTCATTTAATTGGGTTGTGGATTGGATGGCTCCGAGAGCTGAATCCACAACTGCATTTTTATATAAATACATGTGTGTGTGTATGAAATTATATTGAATTGTGGATTGGATGGCTCCGAGAGCTGAATCCACAACTGCATTTATATATAAATACATGTGTGTGTGTATGAAATTATATTGAATTGTGGATTGGATGGCTCCGAGAGCTGAATCCACAACTGTATGTGTGTATATATATATATATATAATTGCGTATATTGACTGAGAAAAATGGTTAAAGGGGATTGGATGGTTCCGAGAACTGAATCCCCCGATTATATCCCGTTTATCTAGCTCGTTGCAATTCCACTGGATTTTTCTAGGGGCAAAATGGTAATCTTGTATGAAATCGAGATGAAAGAATAATTATGATAATTTGGATGCCATAAATATAAATAATAAATAATATGAAAAATAAGATCAATGGGATAAGTAACAGTAAAATTGTAATTACGTGATAAAATAAAAGTAAATTGGTTAGTTGGACCAAAAAGAGCAAAATACGAAACTTAACTTGGCTAAATAAGACAGAAAGGGGCAAGAATATAATTAATCAAAAATTAAAGGGTTAACTTGTAAATCTACCATCTTTGGAAAATTAAAAGAATCAAAATATAATTTGTACATTGGAAATTCAATAAAAGTCAAATAAAGCCAAATGAGTTAAAATATAAGTTAATTAGAGAAAATAGTAAATTGGAATATTAATATAGCAATTAGAGGAATCAAATTTAATAGACAAGTTACGAAGGATAAAATCGTCAATATTAAAAATGTTAAGAATCAAAATGTAGTTCGTCACCATAAGAGAAATTTGGGATCTAAAGTAAATTATGAATATATTAAGATTAAATTATAGATTTATGTAATAGAAAGAGATTACAAGAATTTGATTTGAAATTTTCTATTTAGTGAGGAAAGAAATGTAATCAAACAAGAAAAATATATAATAAAGATAAAGACAAGTAAAGAAGGTCAAATGACTTAATCGAAAATAAATAGCATTGTTGACCTGATTATTAAAGTATAATTAATATCAAAAGAGAGAATTTGAATGGATTTTTATAACTAATGAATGAAATCATAATAAGTTCATGGCGAGAAATATTCAAGAAGAAACGAATGATGGACTAGTAGTTTGAGAAAATACTTAACGAAATATTGATCTAGCTAGACAGAAAATTGTAAATTTTAATTCAAACAAAAGCAAGAACTTAGTTGAAAGTATATGAGAAAATGAGAAAATATAGGAAAATGAAGTACGACAAAATACTAAATAGCGATGGAGAAAAGAAGGTTAGTAACAGAATAGAAATGGAACGTTACAACGAATGAATGTTGACTAGTATAAATTTACTGTATAAATTAAAGTGAATCCATAAAGTAACAAAAGAAGGACGAATAATTAATAATAGGAATTGCAGGGATAAGGTTAAGCAAAGAAATAGATTTGCTTAAGTTAATAAAGATTATAAAATTGAAAAATAAAATTTAATCGAATGAAATTTTGAGTAGTTGTATCCACCACTAAGCGACAATGTTGCTTAGCGTGCGGTTGTTGACTGCGCGCAGGAAAAGAAGATTTCGGGATGTGAAGAAAGAATTGTCGCATGGCATCTATACATAAAGAGAATGGGATCGCATAAACTGAGGTAAATAAATTTGGACTCATAGATATATGTGTATATCTGTTTAGTATCACTATTTATGAGATATGAAAATATGGATAAAAGTAGGGTGTTACATTTATGGTATCAGAGCCCGGTTTAGGCGATTCTAAGATCGGAGTTGATATGTAAGCGAAGAATTTATTACAAGTAACTTATGTACATGTCATATGGAACGAGTGAATTTGAAAAGGGCAAGCTTGCTGTTATCTGTTTTCCTCATATATTTGAGTATAAATAAGTAAGTTGGTGATTGAGGACCAGAATTAGACTCTTAGTTATCTCGATAGTTATGAGATAATGCTTCTGGGTGATTCCGTTAACCCAGCTGGTATACACTGCCACTAATAATGTGCATTAGTCATCCATGTGTATATTTGTGTTTCTGTCCATGCATAAACATACGATATACATACATACAGTTCAGTCATGTGGCCACATGCTTATAGTCTGCATATGCATTTGTTATTGCATAGTCATACAGTTACATGTCTTGTATTCGGTTTTGTCAGTGGCAGTTTTGTTATACTAGTAAGGGGTATAGCTGAATCCGAGCATAGATGTCGTCAGTTACATCGAATAAAGGTCCCAATGAGATAAAAAGGGGATGCTTGATTTCTATAAGTTATTGAATCATTCAAGAATAGACGGTAAATATGGATCTTTTCTTAACAAAGAGCCCGTGTACAGAAATCAAATATCAGAGTTGAACAACGGAGATTAGGATAACCAAGAGTTGAGAGGAGTGATGTGGTTAAGTGATAAAGGGGTTAAAGGAATAAGAGAAGATTAGTTATCATTAGGTAAGAGATCTGTTGATTGATGAGAACTTGTGTATATTGTCGAGTGATGAAGAAATTTATGTAAAGAATAAATATATGGTTGTGAAGGACAAATGAGTAGCAGTAACTACAGTTCAGATAAATTTCGAGGACGCAGAAAATTTTTACTCTAATTTGTAACGGTATTTATTTAGAAGTGAAAGAATGTAAAGAATCTGCAATGGATTTATTAAGTGTCAAAGAGAGACTAGTGCTAATCTCAGTATTGGTTTAGTGATTCACTCTGAGCAAATGACTAGTCCGGGTGGGCGAATTTAGAGGTTAAAAGAAAGAATATGATTAAGTATATGGAATGTACAAAATGGTTATCTATAGTAAGATTTAACTTTTGTTAAGATAGTATGAGAAAGAAAATGTTAAATCCTTTTAGCTTGATTCAATGGAGTGCAAATAAGGTCAGCAAGCATTGATCTGATTTAAAATATGAAATAAATCTACTTTCTGGATGAGATGTTTAGAAAAAGAGAAACGGATAAGGGCTGGTTGGTTTTCATTGTAAATGGGTTCCCTTAGTCAAAATCTGTTGGAACTATTGAATGTAAAAGTAGTTTGGTATTATTATATGGTATCCTCTACTCTGTACGGTAAGTAAATTTCGCGGACGAAATTTTATTAAGTGGGGGAGAATTGTAACGCCCCACAACAAAGAAAGAAAAAAAAACGGAAGAGGAGAAAAGGGAGAGAAGACCGAACCAGGGAAAGGGGAAGAAGAAGAAGGGAAGGAGAGGAAGGGGAGGCGCTGCCGCCGATCAGCGGTGCCTGCGCCGGCGATCGGCGCGGCTGCCACCGCCTCCTCGCCGTCCCTTCCCCTTCGGTGAGGTTACGGTTTAGTTTTTGGTTTTTCTCTCTCCTGGCCGAAGACTCTTTCTCTTTTACCGGCGAGTCCCGACGCCGGATGAGGGAGCCGATCACACCGGCGGACTCACAAGGGGGAGGCGGTCCTTTTGGTGGTCACCGATCGTCCTAACTCGCCGGCGTTGAGGAGATCGAAAATGGGTTTGCCGCCACCTTCCGGCGCGATTTCCGGCGAATTGAGAAGGCGGTTTGGCGCGTGACCACCACCGGCAAACTTGGGGTGGCTCGATCTACCTGTGGTGAGCTTCGGTGTATTTTCCGGCGAGTCTCCGGCGGAGCTCCGGCGACCGGTCCGGCGAGCCAATGATGACAAAATGCAGAAAAATGCGAAAATCGACTTTAACGGGTATGTGAATACAAACTACCCTTAATTTCATTTAATTTTAAATTTTATGGTGAATTTTATATTATGTAAGTATATGAATTTAGGAATTAATGGGAAACAATTTGAGTTAATATTAGAAAATAATGAAATAGCATGAAATGGATGAGAATAGAAGAAGAAATTAAGTAATTAGTTTGGGAAGCTAAGTGATGCCTAATGATGCACATGAAAGCATTAAATGAAATATGGTGATTTATTATAAATTAAGTGCAAATATAACATCCTAGTTGTAAAAGATATGTGATATGATGGAATTAAGTTAAAGATAATATATGAGTATGAAATTATAAATACAATATAATGGTATGTGTGAAGGTAACAAAAAGACATTAAAATAAATTAAGTGTTAATTGATATATATATATATACTAACATACATTGATGTTAGAAACATAAATAGCATCAAACAAAGTATGAAGAGATTCATGAGCGTTAAAAATTAATATGTTAGTTGAATTGTATATAGTGATATATGAAGTGAATAATTGATATAAAATAGTACTTTGCGTATAAAAAAATGTTATATTAATTTAGAGAAGTATAATTAGAATAATTCAAGTTAACTAACTTATTTACATAAGTGCACTAAAAATATATATACATATTTAGTAATGTAACATGGTGTGACTATATATATAAGTAAGCAAAAGGGTGAAATAAATTAATAATGTGATGAAGTGACGTAAGATGAATAGTTAATAAATTGAGTTGAAAAAATAGTAGAGTAGAGCACTACGGTGCCTACAATAGTAAATGATGTTGTTGATGAATCAACGAAGGAATAATGATGAAATGAAGTTATTAAAGATAAGGAAAACGACCGGTATCCTGGATATATATATATAATGCTAATACATGTAGATACTATTTAATGGTAATATTATGTTTGCCCTTAGTAAAATTAAATAGGAATTAGGGTAATCGGATAAGGTTGGCATGCCAATTAGGAAAAATTGTAATGCGGCGCCTTGATGTGTAACATCGGATTGAATGGCTCCGAGAGCTGAATCCGGTGTATGTCATTTAATTGGGTTGTGGATTGGATGGCTCCGAGAGCTGAATCCACAACTGCATTTTTATATAAATACATGTGTGTGTGTATGAAATTATATTGAATTGTGGATTGGATGGCTCCGAGAGCTGAATCCACAACTGCATTTATATATAAATACATGTGTGTGTGTATGAAATTATATTGAATTGTGGATTGGATGGCTCCGAGAGCTGAATCCACAACTGTATGTGTGTATATATATATATATATATAATTGCGTATATTGACTGAGAAAAATGGTTAAAGGGGATTGGATGGTTCCGAGAACTGAATCCCCCGATTATATCCCGTTTATCTAGCTCGTTGCAATTCCACTGGATTTTTCTAGGGGCAAAATGGTAATCTTGTATGAAATCGAGATGAAAGAATAATTATGATAATTTGGATGCCATAAATATAAATAATAAATAATATGAAAAATAAGATCAATGGGATAAGTAACAGTAAAATTGTAATTACGTGATAAAATAAAAGTAAATTGGTTAGTTGGACCAAAAAGAGCAAAATACGAAACTTAACTTGGCTAAATAAGACAGAAAGGGGCAAGAATATAATTAATCAAAAATTAAAGGGTTAACTTGTAAATCTACCATCTTTGGAAAATTAAAAGAATCAAAATATAATTTGTACATTGGAAATTCAATAAAAGTCAAATAAAGCCAAATGAGTTAAAATATAAGTTAATTAGAGAAAATAGTAAATTGGAATATTAATATAGCAATTAGAGGAATCAAATTTAATAGACAAGTTACGAAGGATAAAATCGTCAATATTAAAAATGTTAAGAATCAAAATGTAGTTCGTCACCATAAGAGAAATTTGGGATCTAAAGTAAATTATGAATATATTAAGATTAAATTATAGATTTATGTAATAGAAAGAGATTACAAGAATTTGATTTGAAATTTTCTATTTAGTGAGGAAAGAAATGTAATCAAACAAGAAAAATATATAATAAAGATAAAGACAAGTAAAGAAGGTCAAATGACTTAATCGAAAATAAATAGCATTGTTGACCTGATTATTAAAGTATAATTAATATCAAAAGAGAGAATTTGAATGGATTTTTATAACTAATGAATGAAATCATAATAAGTTCATGGCGAGAAATATTCAAGAAGAAACGAATGATGGACTAGTAGTTTGAGAAAATAATTAACGAAATATTGATCTAGCTAGACAGAAAATTGTAAATTTTAATTCAAACAAAAGCAAGAACTTAGTTGAAAGTATATGAGAAAATGAGAAAATATAGGAAAATGAAGTACGACAAAATACTAAATAGCGATGGAGAAAAGAAGGTTAGTAACAGAATAGAAATGGAACGTTACAACGAATGAATGTTGACTAGTATAAATTTACTGTATAAATTAAAGTGAATCCATAAAGTAACAAAAGAAGGACGAATAATTAATAATAGGAATTGCAGGGATAAGGTTAAGCAAAGAAATAGACTTGCTTAAGTTAATAGAGATTATAAAATTGAAAAATAAAATTTAATCGAATGAAATTTTGAGTAGTTGTATCCACCACTAAGCGACAATGTTGCTTAGCGTGCGGTTGTTGACTGCGCGCAGGAAAAGAAGATTTCGGGATGTGAAGAAAGAATTGTCGCATGGCATCTATACATAAAGAGAATGGGATCGCATAAACTGAGGTAAATAAATTTGGACTCATAGATATATGTGTATATCTGTTTAGTATCACTATTTATGAGATATGAAAATATGGATAAAAGTAGGGTGTTACATTTCCTTCATGAAGTGGTTTGCAGGAGCCTATCGGTGTTAGACCTATAAATCTTTTCAATAAACCTCTTTACAGGAATCTTTTAATCTCTTCTTTTAGCACATTACAATAATGTGTGGTATGACCAACACCTTTATGAAACTGGCAATACTTATTTTTGTCCCTAAAGGCCAATCTGTTATTGTCTTGGGCCAATTCACATTCATATGCTTCTCCTTTATCCATATTAGAACTTGTGAGGAAGGAGCATTTAGTAGGGTGAAACTTTTAGCCATATTGCCTACATGGCATTCAAATCTGCCATGCTCACTCTATTTTCTTCTTGCTGCTTTGAAGAACTTCCCCTTTTGAGACTTATATTCCTTCTCTCATTCCCGCCGATCGGTGGGCTTCTATTTCTCCTATCGTTCTACCCTATCAATTAAATCTTGTTAGCCTCTAAAAGCTAAAACTCGCCCTTAGCACATCATCTAACTGGATGAACTAGTTTGCCTTATCCATTAGATCTGCGAATTCTATCGATTAGCGAGTGATGATGGAGTTGAATAGCTGTAGGCATCTTATATTTCTAGCCAAGGTGTTTTTTGTTGTATCAAGATGCATATTATTTATTTTCAATGCCAAAGTTTGAAACCTGTTGATGTTGTCTCTTAGACTTTCATCGAGTCTCTACACTAGGTTGCATAGGTTGTTTATGGTCTTAGGAGTTTTGATTTTCACTATAAATCTTATAACAAATAGATCCCTGAGTTGTCTAAAGATGTGGATTGATTTTGAAGGCAGATCATAGAACCAATCTAAGACATCACCTGCAAGAGTAGTTGGGAATACCTACAGAATACTCTATCATCGAGAGTATATCTGTATATGAGTCAGATATTCAAAAATATGGCATTTTGGATTAGAGTTACCTGTATATTTAGACATCTTTATCTCTTTAAATATGCTCATAAATTAGCTTCCCTGATCTCTTGACTGAAGGGCAAGATTGTGTTCCCTTTAAAAACTGGCTTTTTTGGATGACTAAGACCAAACTTTTTAACTTGTTGTAAGAACCACTGCTCGTTCTTGTCAAGCACTCCATCTTCATTTTCTTCTTTTGCTTTTTTCACTAATCTCCTTTTGGAAGTATACATAAATCCCAAATCATCATTCATTTCTAATAAAAGGGATCACCTCGGTATGCGGGTCAAGTGGTGTTTCCTTTTGGGGGTGCACATGTGGCTAAGATCATTGTATATGTCAACCACAGGAAATCATCTTGCTGCATCGTAATTAGCATCATCGTCTTTGTACATTTTCCCTTTGCCTTTTTTTGGATCGAATTCTTGGAATTTCGAGCATGTTCCTATTCTATTTCTCCCCTCTTCAATCCTTATCCCTACATTTCTTAACCTATGCATTTTATAGCTCTCCACCTCTGTATCTCTATCAAAGGTTTGGGGCCATTTGCCTTTCTTTATTATCTCCAACACCTATTTTGTAAAATCACTCAGAATGGCCTTAAGGTCTTTTGCTATCACTGTAGTAGAATCTGGCTAGGCCATGAGCTCACAATTAAACCTCAATAAGAGATTATTAGTAGGATTCCTTACTATGGACCTCCGTGGAGATGTATTGGACTCTCTCTCAACTTAGGAATATCTTAATTGATCCCTAGTTCTAGATTTTAAGTGTTTCGACATGGCTGCTATTGTTCCTCTCAAAGAAAATATCAAATGATAATCCAAATAATATCAAAATGAGGAATGACGTGTGAGCCGATCGCATTGTGGGTAATATAAAACCTGTAAGAAGGTTAGCCCGGTCGATATAGACATTAGCACTATAAAACTTAAGTTAGTAGGAGACTTAGAGAGAGAAAATAGAGAAAGATTCTCAAGAATGCAATACCTGCGCCCTTAAAGGATTTGACTATTTAGGAGAGATAAGACATACTAAGTAGGGATACTCAAGTGGGAGTGGTTGATAAGTAGAGGGTATGGTCTGCTAGTGATTTGACTATTCATACCATGTTGAGTGTGTCATTACGACAGACATAGCATGACTCTATCAGGCCAATCAAATTTGGTGGCGACTGATACACTTGATTTGACAGACCGCATGTATCCGATGGGGTTCGCCTTTTGTGGGCTGTGGTCTAGTGAAATGAGCCTTGGCCATCATGTGCTTTATAGGATATGTATTATCAATAATGATTTGTTAGTAAATAAATTCCCTACATGTTGCTATTTATATGTAAAATTACCATATATATATATATATATATATATATATATATATATATATATATATATATATATTATCATTATTATTATTATTATATTCACCGGTCAAGTTCATTAATTTCATATTCGTTTTGTCTATTCATAAATTATAACCAAATATAGATATCTCATGATTCATTAGTTTCTCCATAATTTGGATACAAGATTGATAGTATCTTGTTTGACAACTAACTTAATGTGCAATATGCACGTGATAAACAATTTTTGAATTTTTGAAAATTGAATAAGATTTATATTTTAAAAATTTAATATTAGATAAAAAATTAAATATTTAATCAACATATAAGCATATATTAATATTTACTTTTTTTATTCATATTCCTTTAAATTATATTACTTACTCTTGATTTTTATTTTCATGTGTCTCACTACAATTAATCTATATATATATATATATATATATATATATATATATATATATATATATATATATATATATATACTCATATCAATAAAATCTTATTTTATAGTTTTCTATTTTTTGTTTTCTTCTTAATTTATCATTCATAATTTCCTAGACCAAATCAGTTGGTCCATTGTGTAAATAAAACCGACTACATAAATTAATCCATTAAAACTATAAGATTTCTAACTTGACCAAAAATACTACCCATTTGTTGAGTCATTTGTCTTGACCCATCCTTTTTTCTCCCACTATGTCCCGAAAAAACACAAGAAAAATATTTTATATATTAATTAATATACAATGATATTTCTTTTTACTTAAATTATTAGGCTTTAAATTGTTTAATTTTGTTTTAATCACAATATATTTACAAGTTTACTGATAACTATATTATTATTTTATATTTATTAAGAAACACTTGCTGTAAAATATCATCAACCTTTCTCTGATTTAATATTAATATATAGAATCATATAGAAACAGAATACATGAAGAATAGCAATTATAGAATTAATCGAAGGGCTGGGACTAATCTACAAATTAGAAAGGAAATGCAGCTAGAATATAAATATGTGATATTAAGAAGAACATGAAAGAAAAATCAATTATTTAAGTATTATGGTTATTATAAGCAAAAATATATATACATATCTATTAAATCTCCTTGAAATTATATTTAATTTCATAATTGATATCTGAACTTTTATCGTGTTTAAATCACCGGCTAAACTTCAAATATTATAAAAAAATCACCACCTGAATTTCAAATAATAATAATAATAATTTATCATCCGAACATATAAAAATATTGAATAATGTCTGTTATTATATATCAATATTAATTAAATTTTAGGTGGCAAATTAGCATCGTTATTTAAGTTTAAATAGTGATATTTGAAGTTTAGATGGTAATTTAAACACGATAAAAGTTCAGATATCAATTATGAAATTACATACAACTTTAAAGGGTTTTTTAGGTATTTAGCCAATGAATTATTAATAATAGACTTGAAGCTTAATTACCGCCGGTAAGATATCGTGGGAGGACAATCTCCTGGACAAAGAGCTTTACATGTTAATGGTACTTTAGAATTCTTTTCACATTTCTTTGAACAATCTGCTAAACAACTATCTTCAGCTAATGACACTTCACCTAAATTAATTAAAATCATTACACAAATAATCAAACTCGCTACTATTTTTTACTCCATTTTCTTTTATCTCCTAAAGAAATTATATATCTAAATTTTATTTTTTCTATTTTCTTGTATATATCTGTCCCAGCTTTCAAATGCATGGCCTTGACAATTCCTATTTAAAATATAAAATGGATATTTAATATAACTAGCCTGTGGAGTCGAGTAAGAATTGTTCAGCAAGAAGACAGTACTATTCACTAACCAAAGGAAATAATGAATTCAGATGCTTCAAAATCTTCACTAAATAACCAGGGCTGCTGATAAAACGTACAATATATGTTGTTGTTGCTGCTGCTGCTGTTTTTTTTTCCCCAAAAATTACATATTAGAATGGATAAAATGAATTTTAGGAATGATTGTAAACAAAAATAAAGTCTTTAAAGTTCAGACTATTGCCCATCCAGTCTTTTTTACAGAATGATATGTTAATGGGTTTGATTTTATTTTTCTTTAAATTCTTAAATATGGAGGGAAAAAAATATATAGATATATGATGTTAAACAAGGTCGACTAAATGGATTAATCTAGATACCCTCAAAATTTAAGTCGAAATCAGTTACTCACAAGTCAGAAATCCAAGCTTGAGTGCAGATCTAGCAGTGAAGAGTGAAATGAGAAGCAGCAAAATGGACGGAGGTGAGGATCATAAACATTTAATTTACTGTCATCTTGAAAATGAGCATCCCCAGTAGCTACCCAGGAAAAAAGTTTACTTGTTATACTAGTACTAGAAATTAAAGGCGCAAAGCGTTCATGAAGCAGGCTGGTTGGGTGAATTCTTGATATCAGCAGGGTAAATGGTAGTATTGTTATTCTGAAAACGGTGATCGATCCAAGCATCAGCATCATGTCCATGTTGATAATCCAAAACACTCCACTCATTATCTGTGAATCTAGAATCCAGCGGAGAAGCTAAGTAGTGATGATCGTGAATATGCATATCCAGATGAGGAACATAAACTGGTTCAGGCATGGGATCATAATAGTTAAATATGTCATACTTGGTTTGGCTTGAGGATGAACCTGATTCTCCAGATGGTGGCTGTGGCTGATCAAGATTGAACATTGAGAAATTATCAGGCTCATTCAGATGCTCACCAAAGAGAAATTTATGCTGCATATAATTATCAAATGATGGATAAGTTATTGAAGCATCATCATTAGTAGCCATTTGATCCTTATCATCATCATCATCATGTTTCATCGTCAAGAAGGAAGCTTGTTCGTCTACTGGTCGAGTCCTCACACTGGCTTTCTTGTAAATCTTGCACAAAACCCACTCATCAAGCTGCAACCATATGATAGTCAAAATCAGAATATATATATATATATAAAATTAATGAAAGAATTAAAGAATAATTAAGTACCATCATATCATTATTGTCCCTTCTAACTGGAATAGGAGGATCCTTGACCCTAAATTCATGCATTATCCAGTCGGTTTTGTTTCCCTTGTTAGGAATTCTTCCCAAGTAAAAAACCAGTGTTTTTTTGTACCCAACAACTTCTCCATTAAACCACACTTTCATATCGGCTCCGGTTGCCTTCCAGTAACCATCACCGGCTGCTCGGTTTGGCCTGCTTCCATTCCTGTACTTCTTGTTCCTTGGCGTGAAAAAGTACAAGTCTTTCTCACCACCCCTCCTAAATCTCTCTATATAATTTCATTAAAACACATTCGTTAATTACATCATAATTCAAAGCTTTAATTAGATTCATTAATTAATCTCTAACTTAAAAAAAATAACATTTTTATCGGTTAAATGGAAAAACACTACAATACAAATTACTAAAACCATAATTATATATACAAGCAAGACATCGAAAACTTAAAAAAGAAATTAACATTTTTATCAGATAGCAATGGAAATTACTAAAACCTAATTCTAAAGGAAACACGAATGCCAAATCACATCAAGAGAATACTAGAGTGGCGGATAATGTATTCGAACCATATAATAAACCGAATCTTGAAAAAGTAAAAGAACAATATTACATGATATGGTAAAATAATTAGAATATTGAAAGAGTAAGAATGAGAAAACAAAGAAAGACAAACCTGCAAGCGTTTCAGGGTTGTGGTCATAAAGATTAACCTCGATGATACTGTTTGGAGGCAAGGGCTGAGAGTGCACCTTCTTATACAAGTAATAGTTAATGAGCTCGTAATCATGAGGGCAAAACCTATAACCAGGTGGGAAAGTTAACGGAGTAGCAGAGGTGGAGGCGGTGGCGGTGGCGGTGGCAGTGGGGGTGGTGTTAGGTGGAAGATGATGACTGAGTTGAGGTAATGGAGGTAAGATTGAATCCTTGCTAATATCTCGGATTTGACCACTTGAAAATTCCATAGTTGATTGAAGTTCTTGGGGCGAAGACTTGAAGAGTTCTAATCTCATATATAGGCTATCTTGCTCCTCTCAGGCACAAACCACTCCACAGGTACAGAGGCTCTCTTGCTGCTTTTGGGGCAAAACCGTGAAGCTTTTGGACTCTCCATTCACTCATTTCTTGGATTTGACCATCTGAAAATCCCATAGTTGAATGAAGTTCTTGGCCGGAAGAAGACTTAAAGAGCTCTAATCTCATATCTATAGGTATATAGGCTATCTTGCTCCTCGAAGGCACTAACCACTCCCACATATATAGAGGCCCATGCTATTAAAACGAACCGGGAGCATATCCGATTGGTTTGACTAATATAAACACCAAAAAACCGAATTAGACCGAAAAAAATCAAAAGGAACCGGAGAACCGGCAAATCGGGCAGAACCTGGTTTTTTCTTAATCCTCTAAAACGTTGCCTTTTAATTGGAAAAAAAAATTAGGGCTAATTCTCGTTTTCAATTTATTATTTTGATATTTTCACTTCACATTTTACATTCTTATTTTACATTTTATGGCCACCCACCACCGGCTGCATCTCCCAACCCACCAACAATTGCATCTCCAACTGCCGGATTGAGCAATGCATATAAAAAAATTTAATATACTTTTTATGATTTTGCCTTATTTTAGTATTTTAAATTAACTTGTCACTTTAAAAAAAAATGATCTCACCAAATTATTATTTTAGTAAATTCAAAATAACATTTAATGCTGCATATTTTCATCATATAACATTAATAGAACATTTAACAATTTAATTAATATTTATTTTACACATCTTACTATAATACCACAAATTAAGAAATAACATTATAATTTATTAAATGCTCGTTCAAAGCGATAATTTTCAATTTTTACGAAACGTTAATTATATATTTTACTGTTTTATCCTTATATATGAAAAAAGAGATAATATAATAGTTGTGAAATATAAAATTATGTATAATTAGTAAATGATGTTTTAGTAAATTGTGATCGCTGTATTCCTCTAAATTGTCATTTTAATAAATTTAAAATAACATTTAACGTATATTGTTAAGTTGTCACTTCTTTTCTTTACTTTGGTAAACTTGATTTTTATTTAAATAAATGTATAAAAAGAAAAATAAAATGATGTAGTTTTACCAATAATTCCATTGTTTGATATTAGTAATTTCGTATATTAAAAAATAAATCGAATCAATATATCGAATTTTTTATTTAAAAATCGAACCAATTAAAAATAAACGGAATACATATACCGAATTTTATCCATCTTAGCTTTATCAATCTTGACTGCAATTCAAGAGCTGGTCATAAAAAAAAATAATAAAAAATTTAAAATAGCAATTATATTCCATTTTGCTCTAAATATAAACAAGTGCAAACTTTTTTATAACAAATTAATGTCACAAAACGAATTGTTTCCCCTTATTTAAATAATGTAATTTAATAAAAATATTAGAAAACTAGTTTGTGGGAGAACTTATTTTGAGAAATGGGAGGTGGGTCCGGATGTGGCTTTTTTTCATTTCTTTCTTATGGGTTATAGAGATATCTTGAAATGCAAACACCAATTGCAAGATCGTACAGTATTGGATACTAACTAATAATGTACATTATTTCAAAGCTTTAGTTCAATTAATTAAAAAACTTTGATTGTTATTAGAATTCGAACCCTTTATTGCTGGATTAACTATATTTTTTATATTTCATATTTATTTACTTATTTTTGAAGGATATTTAGATGTTTATTTTCAAAATTACAATAAAAAATTTTGAATGTTATTAGAATTCGAACCTTTTTATTACGGGATTAACTGCATTTTATAAATTTTATATTTATTTACTTACATTTTGAAGGATATTTAGATGTTCATTTTCAAAATTAAAATGGAAAAAAATATTTCATTTATTCAATATGTTTATGGGGAAACAAGGACAACAAAAACACTTAACAAAACTTTTAATTTATTAATTTTATTAACAATAAATAGTAATGAAAAGGCCTCTTTTATTTTGAAAGAACAATAACATTATATTTCATATTAGAAATATTAAAATTTACAATTAAATTTTCAAATATTAAACACTGTAAATTTTATAAAAAAATTAATAAATTTTCTTAATTAATTGATGTTTAAAAAATAGTTGTTATTATTCGAACCCTAGTGGTGTTGGTAGTAAAGTGCAGTTTTGCTATAAAAATAAAAATTTAAGGAAAAATGGAATACCGTTATTTATTGGAACCGCAATGTGAACAGGGGTCAATTACATCAATAGCCATCGAATTTGTAGACTTATAACCAAATACTCATAATAAAATAATTTATAATATAAAAATTATTAAAATTTTATTTTATTTCAATTGAAATAAAAAATTATCTAAAAATTAATTTTTTATATCACTAGAGTAAAGTTAAGCATGCCATATATAATTATCACATCATTTTAGGATTAATAATTTTTACAAATTGAACAATCAAATGAAAAAAATTTTACGTCATCATGTAAATATAAAAAAATAACGTGTACAGAAAATAAAAAAAATCCAAACAAATAATCGTGATCTATTTATAGAATTATTGGTATTAAAATGACATGGCAATTTTATGTAATCATATCCCAAACTGTATTTTCTCCTTTTTTTTTTTAGATCTTGAGGGGCATGAATTTATAAAAAATTTATATAATTTTTGATTGAAGTCTTGAGGAGAAGACTTAAAAGAGTTCTAATCTCATATATAGGCTATCTTGCTCCTCGGGGGCACGAGCCACTCCACAGATATAGAGGCTCTCATGCTGCTTTTGGGGCAGAACCGTGAAGCTTTTGGACTCTCCATTCACTCTTTTGCACATTCCGCCCACGATTATGTAATTATTAGTTTATATAGCTTCTATACTATTAGTTTGTATTATTTAGCTGTGTCATTATATACAGTATTTGGTGTAAAATTATATAGTTTGTAATATTTTGTACTGAATTTGGTGTCTAATATGATATACATTAATTTAGAAAAAATTATGATTATAAAATATAATTTTTGATACATATATTAATTTTTAATTAAAAATACAAATAAATGTTACTGCAAAACAGAAAATAGAAAGCAAAATGAAAATATGACATCACAATGATAAAATATATATAAATTAATAATTTTAATGCTTGATGAACACAATGAAACGGCTAAGGATATGAAAACCACAAATGTCCAAAACTAAACATTCAAAATTGGATAATAATTAAAGACATCTAAATTGATAATTAAAAGACATCTAAATGGGATGATAAATTAATAATTAAAGACATCACCTTATAGTGTAACTAAACTTACTGCTAAGATATCCAAAGTGCTTTAGTAAACGTATAATCTTAATATAAAGGAATTAACAGGTAAAGTGAAGGAGTTTGGGATACACTCATGACTCATGAGATGATAAATTAGTCCCGATATAATAGAGATAATATCGAAATAGAAAATAATTTATATGAAATTAGTTCCATATTGATTTTTTCTTTAATTAGGGAATCTATCATTTATGTGTGCATTAATATGGGAAGTTACATATTAATTTCCTAACTGCCATATTTATTATTTTCTTATTAATATTGTAATTGCCAATTTAATTTATCATTATTAAGGAAATTAAGTATTCCTTAATTAAAACCCTATATAAGGGCTTAGTTTTTTCATTTGAAGATGAGGAGAAAGTTAGAGATACCGAAATTCTATCGGTTTGTTTTCTCGCATATTCTCTTTATCTAAAGGGGCTTTTGATTCGTGGATCTATGCTTTCATCTCGTAGTTCGTGACACGTGGGTGATACGCTTTGTCGGTAACGTGAAACAATCGATTTCTGCTTTTGCTTCAACGATTTACGCTTCGAGAGGTATTTATGTCTACTTTTTGCAATATATCGTGATATAAATATTTCTTTCATTGATATCAAAGCCATATTTTTACGTTCCAGCATATCTATAATGTAGATCTGATTTTTTGTGAAAATTCAAATATGTTTATAGACTGAATTGATATGCATATTAGATATGGTCTATATGTAATTTTTTTAATTCTAGTCTAAATTTTTTTTGTGATTTTTGGACAATAAAATTAAATAATTATTTAATAAATCTGTAATTAAAATTTCGAGTGAAAATTGTTTATTTTTTACTACACCATTGGACTCAAGGATCTCAAAAATTCCATTCTAGAAAAAATTCAACAGCCTGAAACCACTGGAAGTGTGGTACATGGCTTGCACGCGCCACCAGTGTGCTGGACGCATGCCAGAGGGCGTCTCTCCAAGACGCGCCTAGCCACACGCATTGAGTGAAATGTCACTCAACCACGTGGCCCAATGGAAAAGCAACACGTGGCGTTATGGTGAAGCGCCACGTGTCAGCTGATGTGTCAATGGGGTCCACATGATACCACGTGGACCAATCACATGATGACACATGTCACCACGTGGCAGCCTGTGGGTCATGCCACCTGGCATCCACGTGGCAACGTGTGGTACTGAAATGTGACTTATTGGTGCTGCCACGTGGCTTATTGAGTCATGCCACATGGGCCAATGACTGGCTGATACGTGGCAGACTGTGGTCATGCCACGTGTCAATTTTGTCAATCCAGTTGGCGTCACGTTGACCAGTCAGTAACTGCCACATGGCTGTGGGGTCATGCCAGTCAGCGCCATGTGACCCAGTCAGGTCACACCATGTGGCAGAGTGCCTCAGATGGCGTGTGGTGCATCTATCGCACGTGTGGCGCGTGAGGCCCACCTTCACCGACGCATGCGACTTCCTCTGACCTCCAAATCAACTCAAATTTTTTTTAATCTAATTTTTTCAATTTTTCTAATTTTTTGGTCATTTTTTAAAAATTTTTTGAGGACCAGAAAATATTTTTTGGATTTTATTCCTATAAAAATTATTTTAAAATTAATAAAAATTGAGAAAATTATTTTTTTTTGCCTTCTTAAATTTTTAAATTTGTTTGAAAATTATATTATATGAATATTTCATTGTTTGTTGATTGAAATGAGTTTTAATCATACGTATATTTGTACATAAGTGTACTGACCATTTATATTCTGTTATGAGTAACAGTTTGTCTTTATCTTTTAGATTGAAATGAATTTTAATCATATATGATTGTGCATGAGTGTACTTACTGTTTAATTTTCTGTTATGTATAACAGAAATGGTGAAGATAAGGACTCCTAGATATCCATAAATTCCTCAAGAAATTGTAGAAACTGAAGCAAAAGTGCAAATGGTTTGCAAAATGAGGATGTATAAGAAGGTTCGAGCTGATAACATTGATGCAATAGTGCATCACATTATGTGTATGCATCAAAAGATGCAAGAGTGCATTTGGGCTAATGGCTTGGACCAAGGAGGTGTTGACAGGATCTTGTTTAAAGTGATGAAAGACTTTTTTGATCGCCATCTAGATATGAGAAATTGGTTGGTTGATGTCTGAATCAAGGAAAATTGAATTTATAAGAAAATCATTATCCAGTTTTTGTATTTAGTGTCCGAAATAGGAGTGTTGAGAAGCAACATTAAATCTGAGATGGTGCTCAGAAGTGGACATGTGTATCATCCATGGCTTCATCATTGATTTTATGACATACCTTTTGATTTGTTCGAAAGGGTCGAGAAATCATTTCCAGTAACGAGACTAATTTTGTCACATTCTAGGTTCCCTGAGTTATTGACATGAGTGTCAAGTTATTAATGGTTAATGGATTTGTGGTTATGATTTATGTTTCTTATTATTAGATTAAAGACAAGTGTGTTTTCATCTTTTTTTAAATGTTTCCTCTTTTTGAGATTGTTGGATACTTAATGATTGATTAAATAAATGAGTTTATTTATCTTTTAGATATTATATTGGCATTTAACATTTATTATAAATGTGTTTATTTTATGGTTAATTGCTTAGCAATATTTTATAAGGAAAATGATTGCATGATAATTGAGTTAAGACTTAGATTATCTTATATATAATATCTTGAATTAAATTTGAAAACTTAATGCCCAACAATCGACATTTACTATACATGAAATTTTAACCGGTAAGGTTAAATGTTAGAACTTAGAGGGTAATTGGAAACTTTAAGTAACCTTTTCGAATTTGGGCCTAATATACAGCTTTATTAGGTTAATTTTTCAGATGCATAGTAAATAGCATGTATTGCTTGATCTCCTTAATATTGTGCAATAATTACTCCATTAGTGATTAGAGGATCCAAATGAAATATGCACATCCAATATATGCTTGAAGAGCAAGAGATTTTAGAAACCTTAAGTTTGATTATGATTGAATCTAAGCATGGCACCATAGTCTAGAATAAGCAGGATTGAGATGCCTATGTGGCATGAAAAAGAGATATTTCACTACTCGTACCATATTGCTAAGTGCATACGGATGGTGATATCGCTAAGCAAATTTTGCAAGTATCAAAATGCAATGGATATGTGGATCGCTTTACAGAAAAATTCAGAGATACATTTCTGACTCAATTTCGATCATTAGTGATCAAATTTTGATACTAATCAAAAGAGTATGATCATATAATGCAGGAGCATCTAAGAGAAATGGATAAGATGATATGTGATCTTAGTGAACCTGATCATAAGATGATCAATGAGCAACAGGTTCAAGTTATTATCCATTCTTTCTCATAGAGTTGGGAACATATGAAGATACAACTAACTCATATGGACAAGATTAAGACATTTAGGAATGTCGCTTGTCATTTTGAGCTTGAAAAAGGATTGTATGGCAGTGATTAAGATCAATGCCGTAGTGCATATGGCATAATTTTGTTCTAGTAGAATAAGTTCTAACCAGAACAAGAATAGAAGCTTTAGTGGTAAGGGTAAAGGAAAGGCTCGAAAGTCTAAAAGGCAAAAGATAAAATAGAATCACATAAGATCCAAAGGTAATAAAAGGATAAATATTTCAAGAGTGAAATATTTCTTCAACTGCCAATAAAAGGATCACTGTGTAAGAGACTTTAATGTGTCCCAATAGGTACACTATCTTGACTCATGAGTGAGTGACATCTGTGTATCTAGTCATATCTTTTACTAAATTTCATCATTTATGGGTGATAGATCCAGAAGTAATGGACCTTGTGATAAAAAAAAATCAAGATTCTTTTGCCTGGTTAGTTTCTATTTTTGCCTTAATGAAACTAGGTTTTATTTATATTTTAAGGATAGCAACACACGCTTATGTTTAGATGATGTTTAATGTGGTTCTGGTTTTATTTTGAACGTTTTTATTATTATGGATATTGATCCTGATTATTGAATACTACTAGTTTTTCATTAATTTCTTCTTCTATTTCATATTGTTATGAGAATAATGTGAAACTATGGCATGCTAGATAATACCACATTGGCTAAGATTGAATGAGTTAGTTAGCCAAAGTAGGATTGATCGGTGATTTGAATAAGCTTGAATTACCTCTCTATAAGCATTGCCCGAAAAGAAAACTAGTAAGAAAATTGTTCAGAAGAAGGAAACTAGAACCAAAACTCCATTGCAATTTATTCATTCAGATGTCTGTGATTTAATGAATGTTAAGGCAAGGCATGGGGCCTATTATTATTCATCACTAATATAGATGACTATATTAGGTATGGTCATGTCCATTTGATTTCTCTCAAGTCTGAAGCATTTAGTTGCTTTAAAACTTTTATAAATCTTGTTGAGAATCAATTAGATAAGAAAATTAAAGCTTTAAGAATCGACCGTGATCAAGGATATCTTTCTGATGAATTTAAAGCTTTATGTGATGAAAAAGGAAGTGGACATCAGTTGTCTATTTCTCGAACTCCATAATAAAATGATGTTCTAAACTGTGTGTCCTCCAAGTTTGTTGCTTTCACTTATTATGAGTTATGGATTGGTTGGTAATTCGACCTGAGACATTGATGACCTTAGGATTGTATTGCTTATGTCTATAATACCTCAAATAAATTTGATAAATATGGATCATAAGGTTAAAAAGAGTATCTTTGTGTGATATTCTGATGTATCAAAAGAATACGTGTTTATGGGTGAACAAGCAAATGGCTCAGTAACAAAATCTGAATCAAGAGACATCATATTTTTGGAAAATGAGTTTCCTAAGTTGGGAGAAGTAAGTTGAGACTTTACTTTTATGAAACTTAAAAAGATGAACTAACCAGAACTCTCCATCCAAGTGGGAGAAAAATTGAAGAAGAATGTCAAAACTCTCTTTCTAACAGTCCAAATGTTCGAGATCCGTTCTCCAGTAGAAGGATCTTCTCAACAATCCGGATGTTCAAGATCCATTCTCCAGTGGAAGGATGAGCATGCCTAGCTCTAGTGGGAGTATAGATATTTAAGATCTTTATTTGAGTGGGAGCGTAGAGCTTAATTCTAGTGGGAGCATTCTGAACTATGATGAATATATGATATATGTTTATCAAGAGTTGAAAAATCTAAAAGAAAAAGTGTTCCATGTCAACGATTTTTTAATTATCCCACAAGAATGCCCAGCAAAAGATAAATGAATTAAGACAATGGAAGAAAAAATGGCTTCCATAAGATCGAACCATGTTTAGGAACTGGTTGATCTATCTGAAGGACACAAACCAATTGGAAATGAGTGGGTTCTTAAAATAAAATGAAAAGCTGATGGTAATATCGAAAGATGCAAGGCTCGGCTATTTGCTAAGGGGTTTACACAACAGGAAAGAATTGACTATGAGAAGACTTTTTTACCTGTTGTTAGATTTATGTTAATAAGGTTAATTCTAACCTTGACAGCTAGTTTGGACTTATAGCTATATCAAATGGATGTAAAGACTGCTTTTCTCATTAAAAAAGGCAACGAATATAAGGTTTGCCAATTGATGAGATCGATCTATAGCCTAAAGTAGTCTTCGAGATAATGGTATTTGAGATTTCATAAAGCAATTATGTCAAATAAGTTTAACATGATTGATAAAGATCATTGTGTTTATCACAAAAGCTCTAAAGATAAATTTGTCATTTTGACTTGGTATGTAGACGACATACTAATACTAAAAAATGGCACAAAGTAAGTAAATCTTATCAAAGATTGGTTGTGATCCAACTTTGAGCTGAAAGATATGGGTCAAGCAGATTATATCCTTGGAGTTAAGATTTCAAGGGATCGCTCGAGAAGATTATTGTCATTATCTCAAGAGATATACATTAACAAAGTCTTGAACGATTTAATATGTAAAATTGTAACCCCATTGACAACCCCATTACTAAGAATCAGTTTCTTAGTAAAAGTATGTGTCATAAGACAAATGACTTGGTATGAGGAACGTCCAGTATGCTAGTGCAATCGGTAGTCTGATGTACACAATATTGTGTACCAAACTTGATATATGCTATGTTGTGGGCATAGTAAATAGATATCAGTCTAACCCAGACAAAGCACATTGAAAAGTAGTCAAAAGAATACTTAGATATCTCAAAGGTACTGCAACTTATTCTCTTTGTTTTTTAATAAAATGATCTGCAATTGAGAGAATATTCAAATGTTGATTGGGAAAGTGATGTGAATGAGTGGAAATTCACTTCAGGCTATGTATTCTTGCTTGGCAAGGGTGCCATTTAGTGGAGTAGCAAGAAACAAATCTTTGTAGCCCATCAATATTGAAATATAAATTTGTTGCTTTCTCAGCTGCAGTACAAGAGGCAGTTTTTATTGAGACGATTTGTGAACCATTTGGCATTAATTGCCTTAGAGGAACCAGTGATAGTCTATGATGACAGTCAGTCGTTGATGGATGTATCAACATTAAGTATCAATAAATCGAAGATATTATTGTACTAGGAGAATTGAACTTATAGTATATTTCCTCGCTGGATGTGATTGTAGATCTATTAATAAAATCTGTATTGAGAGATATATTTTGAGAGACAAATTAGATCTCAAAGGTTGCGTAGGATTTGACTTATACTGTTTATGTGATCCCTTAACATTATTATTTATAACTAATAATAAAGTTCATTATTTAGCAATACATGAGTGTAAATGTTTATATATGAACATTTAATGTTATTTATTATATGATTGAGCATATCGGACAGAGAAGTAGCCTACTCACACTGGTGTTTACCTTAGTTTTGATAATAAGTTGACAAAGACTAAGATGATGTGATTTTTGAATATATGATAAACTCAAGAACATATTCAAAATAAAAGTGTCGTTTTGCAGAAATTACAAGATAAGTCTTGTTAAGGTGCAAGATAAAGTTATACACGAGCTTGTATACTTTGGATTAAGATCTAAATTGGATTAAGTGTAATCTTATGATAAGTTAAACATAACTATAATGTTCTATCTTAAAAAGCCAGAAGTAGTTCTAAAGTGGGAGAGCTAAAGTTGAATGTTTTGGTGTATTGCAACCTTATGCTTTTGTATGGTGTTAAATAATGATAAGATATGCGTTCCTTTAAGGGAAAGAAAAGAATGCCATAACATATGCATCATACCATGTGTGCTTGAGTTGACCAAGAGAAGGAAATTTTATGTGAATGATCTCAAAATTTTTCTAGTGTGAGACCCTAATTTTTTTGACCTTCAGGACTCTTAACATATACCTGAAGTATAGTTCAGTGTGGCTAGCTTAGTTAGTCTCCAAAGGATTATGAAAAAATTTTAACCCGGCGGATCTAACTAGAAAAGTGAGTTGGATTATGATAGAAGGTATATAGAAAAAGGAAAAGATATTTTTCGATCACATTCGGTAGTTTCGTGGTTCACCGGTATACCTATTATAGTCTTTATAAGTAAAGACACGATAGTAAACACAAAAATTATTTTTATGAGATCATGAGATAAAACAACGAATGTAAGAAAACTATCTAGGATTTGGTATACAATTGTGAGAAGATCTTATTTCTCGAGATGCTATATATCCCTAACAGGTGTATAGCATAAGTGTTCTCGACCTATGCCGATCACACGAACTATTTGCCTGTATGATATGAAAGAATAACTGAAAATCATTTCGTCATGTGCAAGTGGGAGATGAAAAAGTTTGGGATACGTCCATGACTCACGAGATAATAAATTGGCCCCGATATAATAGAGATAATATCGAAATAGAAAATAATTTATATGAAATTAGTTTTATATTGGTTTTTTCCTTAATTAGGGAATCTATCATTTCTGTGTGCATTAATATGGACAGTTACATATTAATTTCGTAACTGTCATATTTATTATTTTCTTATTAATATTGTAACTGCCAATTTAATTCATCATTATTAAGGAAATTAAGTATTCCTTAATTAGAGCCCTATATAAGGGCTTAGTTTCTTTATTTGAAGATGAGGAGAAAGTTAGAGATATCGAAACTCTGTCGGTTTGTCTTCTCGCATATTTTCTTTGTCTAGAGGGGCTTTTAGTTCGTGGATCTATGCTTTTATCCCGTAGTTCGTGACACGTGGGTGATAGGCTTTGCCGGTAACGTGAAACAATCGATTTCTGCTTCTGCTTCAACGATCTGCGTTTCGAGAGATATTTATATCTACTTCTCATAATATATCGTGATATATATATTTCTTTCATAAAGGAATTATAAAAAGCCATTATAATGGTTAGTTCCACTTGTGGTTACTAAACTTATAGTAAAATTAATGCAACAGTAATAAAAAAAATTCTCATAAAAATTATTAAATTTTGTACACATATACACAAAAATTACTATGATTGGTCTTCAGCAAGGAACAGATCGAAAAATTCAGCTGGCATATTTAGTCAGCATATCATGCACACAAGACATTCAATATAGTACCATATCAGCATGTCATGTGACAAGACATTCAATATAGTACCATATCAGCATGTCATGTGACGTGTCAAATATAGTACCATGTCAGCATGCCATATGGCGTGTCTAAGTATTTTTTTTTTCTTCTTTACTTGTCTTTTCTACGTTCGCATGTATAATTCGGATACTGAGCTTGTATAATGAATGGGGAAATTTTTCGATGCGTACAAGTACACTAATGAATATTAATTCAAGGAATAAGGAATGATTTTGCCCCTACTATGCTAAATAAAGTTACCCTAATTTTTCTTTAGCATTTTTTTACCTTTCAACCTACGTAAATCATGCGATTTTAACCTTATTTTGGTCGGAAAACTGTGTTAGCTAACAGCATTAGCCAATCACATTTCAACACACCATCAACTTGTATCTCAGTCAACAAATTTAAAAAAAAAAAAAATGAGTGTGTAATTCCTCGTTTCATTTCTCAAAAAACTGCAGGGAAATATAAAATAAATAAATAAAATTCCCTTCTTCCATCTCAACCCTTCTCTTTTCTTTCATCCTGATCTTCTAATTATTTGCTGGACAAAAAATCCTGCAATTCATTTTCTCCTTCCTCTTCTTATTTGCTGCACGAAAATCCAGCAATTCATATCCTCCTCTTCCTCCTTATTTGCTGGAAAAAAACCCAGCAATTTATCTCCCCTCCTTTTTCTTGTTTGCTGGTTAGTGGTGATTTCAACATTTTAAGAGTCTCTAGAGAGAGAAAAAGAAAGAAAATGAGGTAGTAGAAGTTGACCATTACGGGGACATGAATTATAATTCACATAAGTAAAAAAAAAAAGTGGTAGAAATTGCAGTTAAAAGGAATTATAAAAAGCCATTCTAATGGAATTAACATCTTTAAAAGTATTGAACGGAGAGAATAACATATAAGAAGTAGAAGTTGGAGAATCATTTATAGAGTATTCATTCCAAAATAGTCGAATTATTATCACATGTCTAACTTGCCGACAAATTACATTATGGGCCTAACCATCGACCTTCTAGCGAACTTTTTGCGCATATATATATATATATATATATATATATATATATATATATATATATATATATATATATATATATATATATAGTATTTTGTGTTTTCTTATTAATTTATCATTCATAATTTCCGGCTGATAAAGTTTTCTGGTATCAGAAAAGCTAGGGCTTAATAATTTTGTCTTCTTCCTGCTGCAATTTACATCTGAATTAAAAATATCAATAGCCAGTACGATAGGGCTTTATAATTTTGTCTTCTTCCTGCTGCAATTTACATCAGAATTAAAAATAGCAATAGCCAATAATACAATAAGGCTTAATAATTTTTTTATTATTTATTTTTGAAACCCTAACTTTGATCAAACCTTCAGACAACACCTTTAAACCTTTTGTAACTTTGATCAAACCTTCAGACAACAACTTTAAACCTTTTGTAACTTTGATCAACCCCTCAGACAACACCTTTAAACCTTGTAGATAGGGGTTTGTCTCCGTCAACAATTACAAAACCTTTCAAATATCAAAATCATTTGGGCACATTATGTTTCATTTGTTTTGGCAGCCGATTGTGATTTGCGGATCTTGTTACTATACATCTTCTACCATTTATCAATACTATTATGAGTTAATTTCACTTTTTGAACTTATACCTAAATAAGCAAAATTAATTAAAAATAATTTTTCATGACACAAAATTCATTGAAGTTAGTAATAGTATACGTAATAATAATTATGACCGATTTTCTATGAAAACTAAAGCCGAAAAGTATACTTAACACGCTATGTCAACATTTTATATACGTGTGAAAATAATTGTTATGTCATGTCATCAGATGTATTACCACGCCATCATGTCACGTGCCAAAACATCTCTAAAAAACTAACACGTGGCAATACTAACACGTCATCAATGACATGGCAAGAAAACATATCCACGTGTGCACAAGGTGCTGATATGGCATGCCACATGTATTTTTCGATGTTGGTTTTCACCGAAAACTAGTTATGATTACTTTTGCATATAATATTGCTAATTTTAATTACTTTTATGTCATGAAAAAATTTTCCATTACTTTTGTGTGATTTAGGCATAAATTCAATGATTATTATTAAAATTAACTTGTAATATTATCCAAGAAATGAGATGGAATTTTAGAGTTTCTTAACTTCTTTTCGATTTTTTATTTTGAATATAGAATGTTTTTAAATACTTGAAACAACATATTTTATACTATTTTATTATCATATTCAATATAAATGTAAATTAATCGGGTGAATGAATTTCGAATAATTATTTCAAAGAAAAATAAAGTATATGAAAAAAAAAAATGTCCAACAAACCTTAACATCAAAAATCCCTTGTGCCCCTTATCATCTAAATTCTATAACATCACCTTCAAGAAGTGAAGGGCAAACAACAATTAAGTTACACAATTAATGCAATGTAATTATTTATATTTATTTAACAAGGAACTAATGATGGAGCAGATCTAGCTTAGACATTGAAAGTGAAATATTAATATAGTGGTTAATTTCAGTTACAATTCCATTTTCAATTGCTAAAATGATATATATATATATATATATATATATATATATATATATATATATATATATATATATATATATATATATCTGAACCAGCTTTGGGCTATGAGATATCGGGGCTTTTGGGCTTATTTAAAAGATGACTATTGTGTTAATGGTCCTAGAAGAGTCCTCAGTTTTTCAAAAAGGAGGAAGACTTCCTTTGTAGACCCTAATGTTAAAGCTTCTGGCTTTGGAGTCTCAGGAGAACACGGACTGAAAACTTCAGAAGTCTGTGGTTTCATTGGGTCGGTTACGACTATCATTGCTACAGGTCATTCGTTTCAAGTGTTTCTTTTATAGATATGCTGTTATCTAAATTTCTATAATGTACCAGCTTCCTTGAATGTTATGAACTTATCCATTTCTATGCGGAATTCTTCCTTTGTTATGATTGCCTGCGAATATTATGTTTTCTCAAATGATTCATTCAGGAGGTTGATCATATGAAAATATTGCACTTTGGCATCATTATCATTGCATTCTTGTCTTGCTTTCCTTTTCCAAGTGCTCAGTTGATATAATTGCCTTATATCATTAGCAGGTTTCTCTTTTGGAATTGCATTCTGAGATTGACTAGAAGAGCAAGTGGCTCTATGAGTTTCATGATCATTTCAATTTTCTCTGCTTGAGCAGTTATTTTGCTGGTATGGGCATTTGTTCCTGAGCCATTCTTACAATCGCTTGGTATATATTACTATCCGAACAGGTCAGCAACATTCCCTGCTGTCTGTTTCAGCATTGCTTGATTCAAGATTTTATTTCCTCGTCCATGGACTTCACTTATTTGACTGAATAACACATATAAGTTGCTAAAACTCTTCAATTTGGAGCTATCTCATTGGCTAATACACTCTTTATCTTATTGCTGACACTTTTTAGGTACTGGGCACTGGCAATCCCAACCTATGCTATGGTTACTAAAGTACTAGCACTTGTAGTTTATATTGACATCAACTTCTTGTCCACCTTTCCCACAACTTCCTCGAGTGCAGTTTTCGGTAATTTCTATCTTGTTTGGAAAATTCTTCCCTACACCCAGTACATGATGCACCAAGCCAATGATCTATTGACATTTAAGAAAAGGAATATGTGTCACCATTGGCTTAGTACACTATAGTCAGTCCGGGGAAGAAAATTCCCTTCTTGCTCATTGTGTATGTTCCTTAATTATTTTAGGAAGTTTGTAAAGCACCATTGATGATTTAAAACTGGTTTGGGGTTAACTTGTGCTATACTTCAACTTAGAACAATGGGTTTTTTGCAGATGACTTCAGCAGAGATCCTTTAAACTCGAGTCCTCTGATTCAAGGAGATGAGCAACCCATTGAACCCATATCTGATATTGGTATTGACAGAATTAATGCTTTCGTGTTTACTGACTTAAATTGAAAGTTCCATTACTGTATTCTGTCTGTGTATAACCATTGACAAAAACGAGAACTTGTGTCTGTGTAAAAATGCCTCTATAAACTTTTTGATACGAGAATTAATATTTAAGTTGATATATTTTTATATATTTATTTTAAATTATATTTATATTCATTATGTTTGACTAATTTTGAAATTTGATAATTAAACTTGATGATTAGTTGTAGAGGCTTTGTGTTGTCCTATATTTCTTTTTCTGTTCAGCGTCCAAAACCTAATTTGTGTATATATCAATTTCAAAACATTTTAACATCTTTTGTTGATTTAAAATCCTACAAAAAGTTAAAAACTGAATATAATATTAATTTCTAATCAATTTTATTGATATTGCATTTTATCAACTCTTCAATGCAGAATGTTTAGGGCCTGTTTACTTACAGAAAACTACTCCAATTTTTCAGAAAAATTTTCTATAGAAAATAGAAAATAGAGATCATGTTTACTTTCATCGATTTTCTAAAATAAAAAACAGAAAATGAATTTTTCAGTTTTTCAAAATAAAAAAGAAATTGAAAAACTAATAAAAGATATTTTCCAAATTTTCTAAATAATATTAATACACATACATATATATGTACATACATATATATACATATACATATACATGCATATGTAAGTTTTTATATATGCATACATATATAAGCATATGCATGTGCATGTATATGTAGTACATGCATATATATGTGTGTGTGTGTGTGTGTGCGTGCATATATATATATATATATATATATATATATATATATATATATATATATATATATATATATATATATATACATACATATATATATAAATATGTATTTATGAATATACATATACATATGCACATACACACACATACATATTCATATACATGTATTTGTATGTGCATACATATATAGATACATACATACATATGTATGTATGTACATATACATATATATATATATATATATATATATATATATATATATATATATATATATATATATATATATATATATATATATATATATATATGCGCACACACACACACATATATATATACACACATACATATATAAATGTATGTATGCATACATATACATGTAATATGTGTATGTATGTGTATATATATGTGTGTGTGTGTGTGTGTGTGTGTGTGTGTCTATATATATACATACGTGTGTGTGTGTGTATATAAAAAAATAAACACTCCAGTTTTTCATTTGTTGATAAATAAACGCGTTTTCTAAATTTTCTA
Source organism: Excoecaria agallocha (assembly GCA_037975025.1). Lineage (NCBI taxonomy): Eukaryota > Viridiplantae > Streptophyta > Magnoliopsida > Malpighiales > Euphorbiaceae > Excoecaria > Excoecaria agallocha. Next base: position 774,437 of record CM075821.1, read on the forward strand.
TAAAAAATAAATATTCCAATTTTCTAAAAAAACAGAAAACAGAAAATTATTTTTTGTAAGTAAACGCACCCTAGTATTTCTCATTGGTGGTATTTCATGGAATATATATCAATATTGATTAAACATAAAGGAGAGTAGAACAATGGTAACAAATTTGAAAGTGTTGAAGTTAAAGGAGCATTAATTCTAAATGCTTATGGATATGAACATCTTGTGATCATAATATCAGATAAATTGAAAATCAATACAAAATATATCAATTTAAAAATAAAATATCTTGTTAAAAAATTTTCATTGGAAATAGATGATAACAATGGTATGAAATTTTACTTAAAATTAAAGAAGAGAGTTTGATTTTACAATATATCTCATATGTATTACATTGATTGAGAAATTTTAGATATGCATTATACAATTCAAACAAAAAATGAATTTTGGTATACGGACTGATATACCAAATTCAAGATGATAATTTTAGTTCTGAATTTTGATATATCGGCCAATATATCAGGTATATCATCCAATATATTAAATTTCAGATATTGGTTTTTTATTTTGAAATTTAGTACACCAGCTGATATACTAAATTCTATTGACAATTTTGATTCTGAATTTTAATATATCATATGATATACCAAATTTCATATGGTGATTTTCGATTATGAAATTTGATATACTGACTAGTATACCAAAATTTAGAAAAAAAAAAATTCATTTTGAATTTTAGTATATTACTCGGTATATTAACTGGTATACCAAAATTTAAAAAATAATTTTTATTCTGTAATTTAATATATTATCTGGTATATTTGGTGTACCAGCCGATATACCAAAATTCAAAAAAAAAATTTAATTCTAAGTACAAAATTTTAAAAAAAATATAAACATACAAATTTTCATTAATACGAGTTTTTGATAAAATCAACATTTCTAAAAATAGAGTGGCTGAGTCTAATTATGAAGTAACCTCATAAATGAACTACTCAAATAACACGATGAAAATCCACCAAAGTTTAAAAAAAAAAAAAATTGTAGCATATAATTAATTGATAATCATGTACCTTGATTACATCCAAAGTTTTACAATCCATCTAATGAAAGAATCATAGGAATAAAAAATAACAAAAAAGAAAAACTCTTAGAAAATAAAATCAAGTTAAAACTCCCATAAAAAGAATATGAAGAAATCTCTAATTAAAAGTGAAAAATCACAATGACCCAAAACAATCTTGCAAATCCCTCTTCTAGCCCTTCCTCCCCTGTTTTTCCCATTAGTACCAGAGGTTGCAGCCATAGATAATTACTTCAATTCTTCAACACTTGCATAACTCTTTCTCATAACTCTTTCTCGCCATTAATCCACCATTTCCATTCTTTTTCTCTCCAACACTCGCTGACTTACTCCCTCTAGAATTCGACAAAATCCCATTCACTTTTGACTAGTTCTTCGCCAGAAGAGTCGGTTTCAGTGTCGACTTTCTATTCCCTTTGTGCAATGTGGCATAGAAAGCCAGCACCGATCGAGCCAAAGCAAAGTACCCTTTTTTTTGAACTAGTGTAATTTGCTTGAAATTTGACCTGTTTCTCAAGTGGAGTTTGCTTGAGACCACAAATTTCGATTTCTTCCTGCCTGAAAATTTTCATTTTGAATTTTGATTCTCGGAGCTTTGCATATGCTTTATATCGTGATCCTTTCTCCATGATGTAGGTATCAGTGGTGAGTTCAAAATCATAGCAAAGACACAAGACGACGCCGACAAAATAGAAAGTGTGACTATAATAGTATCAATAGTTTAATCTTGGATCATTTTATGTAGAGTTGAAAAAAACAAACTGGGGCCAAAAAAATATTAGGGGGTAACTAGGGCAAAAAAAAGAAATAGAGGGGCGAGTTAGCTCTTCAGAAAAACTTTAGAGGTACAAGTGAAAATGTTTCTGTATATTTAAGATTTATGATTTTATAAGCAAGAAGAAAGTAAACAAAATCTCGGAGCTCCTCCAGTTCCTAAAAGATTGGAAGTAATTCCTAAAAGGTTGAACCTGCATCAGAAACTCTCTCCGAGTAATGGCTTGAGCTCCGCCTCTGCTGCTGTCCAATAATCTGGTATGCTTATTATAATTTTCCTTGAAATATTCTTCTTTTTAATTTTCTTTTTTTCACACTAGATGACAATAATAGTAGTAAAGTAAAGAACTTGGCAGCAGTGTTGGCTATTCTTGATTGGAAGTATGTGTTTTTTTTATCAAATTGAGTTTAATTTCTTAGCTGCTATTGGGTTGTTGGAGAAGTGTTGTTGTAGTTTTGTAGGGTTGTCCAACTGTTCGACGAAATGCTTGACTGGAAAACCTGGACGGGTACTTAAGAACTTATATTATGGTGGCTTTGATTAATTCTTGAGCTAGCTGTAAAAAGGATTTTCTGTTGTCGTTGAATCAAATTAGTTTGCGTTTAAGTTTTAAATTTATATCAGGTCTATGTATCTTCTAGTTATTTAAATTTTTTTCTTTCTTCTTCCAGGCTCACTTTAGTCATCCTTGTCTCGGTTACTCTCCTCGATCTACACCAAGTCCATTGCTTTTCAGAGATCAAAGCCAAATTGCTCAGACCGCTCACCGTCAGAGCTAGAAAAATGGTTCGCAAACGTTTTCAAGAAGCCAAAACGGGTGTGGAAACACTTTCTTTGGCTTTTTAAGTGCTTGTTTCCAACTATGCAGTGAAATGTTTGAGTGCGGAAAAATAAATTTACGTTACTTTTCAGGTATTGAATATCTCAAATCTGCAAACTTCGACAAGTACCTGAGAAAAGTAGGGTTGGGAAGAGAAGACTGGTATTTCTGGAAGCAAGTGGGCAAGGCTCTTCTCTGCACCTACACACTGATCGGCGTTGCGTGGGTATTCAACGAAACATCACCTCTAGGTTGGTGGACACTGAAGCCAAGGCCAAAGGAGGAACGAGAGCTAGCTCACTTGTACGAAAGGCGAGAGTTTCCATACCCAGGTGATGAAGAAGCCATGGAAGAGTTTATTGCCAAGGGAGGGATGATTGGCACGACGATTGGGCCAAAAGGTGTTATGGAAACAGATAAAGAAGCGTATAACTATCAGAAAGAGTTGCAGAATAAGAAGCTGGACCAAGAGGCACAGAAACTGTGGGTCAGGATGAGGAATGAGGTAATCCAAGAGCTTCAAGATAAAGGATATGATGTTGAGTGAAAAGGTCTCTATGTTGGGTTGTTGTGGATAGGTGAAGGAGTGCTTGATGGAAGTGTTTTTATTTAGAGCTCTTTGTGGGCTTGTGCATGTTTGAAGGCCTAATTATGTTTAATGATGAGATTGTGATTTTGCTCTCTTGTCTGGCATGAATATCCTAATATGATGCTTCCATAGGAAAAGAGAAACAAAACTTTGCTGTGGCATGCATGATTTGATGATTGGTTGTAACAGCAGATTCCCTGTGACCTTTTATTTTAGTAACTGTGATTAATTGTCATGCTTAGGTAAAGGGTAGTCATTTCATTCGGGGTATACCAGAAAATCATAATGTATTTGAACTCTAAAATAAAAATCCCACTTTAATTTCTTAATTTGGAAAATAAATTCCTTCTTTACAATCTTTTTCTAATTGCAAATTTAAACACGGTAGAAGAAAATTACACTTGAATATTGCATGTCTGTAACTCGTCTCGATGAAATCAAATACATACCGGAATTGAAGTAGTCTCAAGCACTAAGAGGTGATACAAACCCATAAAAAAGAAAGATACTTGGCTAGGCTTGGGTTACGCCTGTCATTCAAAACCATTGCAAGGCCCGAATGGCACATGTCAGAATTGGGAATTTGGGAATCCAATGCAGAAAGTCCAATAAGATCATACCAATCAAGTTTGTCCAATTAAGAAAATAATTCATCAGAAGCAATTATTGGCAAATGTAATAATTCCTTGGGTTTGTATCTTTAGGTCCCCACAAAGAGATAACTGTACCTGGTCTGCAGAGTCACAACTCACAAGGGCATAACAGGATACTGGATACATCTTTTCATTAATTGGCATCTCAAGTAGTTAATTTATTCACAACAAAAGACCATAGATTTGCCCTAAGGAAATCTCCTATACTTGGCCAAATGCAGAGGGAAAATTATCCCATCAGTGCTTAGAGTTTTCAGTTTCAAGATTTCATTGCATTGCTCTTAAAGTTTGAGACCGTATCTATAAATAATTGAGCAGGATGTGTTCCGGTTGCTAAAGCAAAGCAATCAATGTACTATTAAGTACCATAATCACTTAAAGCCATACAAGTTTTGTTGCACTATAACAGGTAAAGACCACAAGGTGCAAGTAAAGAGAGAGAAAAGAGGAAGGGAATGACGAACATGCAACAGTGGTCGGCCCCAGAGACCTGGCTACTAAGCAGATCTGTAAGGATTTGTTCATGGAGAAGCCATACAGTGGTAAGAAGTCCATAAAAGCATAACAGACAGACATATATTTTCAACCAGAAATACTACTCAAAAAGGGAGCAAGATGCAGCAGATATGCAGAATTACCAATTGTTTGTTGCAATGACGAGGCCACTTGGAATAACTGTTTCTTTAAATCTATGTATCAATGAGATATACTTCTTATTGTTTCAAGAAGATCCCAATGGTACAATGGTTTAGATTTAGGGGGATGTCTCGAGTTTGAGTCTCTCCTAATACCTCTTAAGAAAAAAGATATATTTCTTGTTTCCTCTTTCAAAGATCAGTCCCAACTAGATATAAAATAAAATAAAAATGCATGTTTTATGCCAAAATATCAAGTTGCAAATGATCCTAAGCTACCATGATGCTTCATAACAATTACCAAGCAATCAGCTACGGTTTTCAAATCAAATTCACAAGCCACGACATCATAGCAACAACTAGTCCATTGCAAATTGTACAAACACTTCGATTCAATATTCATGGGCTGTCAAAAGTTAACATACAATCCGCATTCCCTGGTAAGCATATTTATTAAATTAAAGAAAAAAATCTAATTATAATTGCTGCTTTATTAAAATAGGTATTAAGCAGGGAGAACAGGTAACAAAATATGTGTTGTTATCTATAGAACAAGGAGAAACCCATGAATTCAAGTCTTTCCAACATCACATTCCATTAAAGAACGATGAGTGCACCTTTACAAAACATTCCTTGCCATAGATTGCGAGTTCTGTAACCTACTCTTTCCAGATTTGCTTCTTCCATAACTCCTCATTGGAGTCAAGTAGAACCTTAACAGGCCATTGTCCAGGCTGTTAGGAGAGTACCTGGCACTCCTATTGCGCTGCAGCAGGAGCTCTTGTCTTCTCTTCGTACCATTTTCCTTGGCCTCAATACTACTCACACTACAGGCCATTTTATTCGTTTCCCGAGCACTCACAGTAAAACTTCTTATAAGCTTTTGGCTAACAGTCTCTTCTGCTATTTGCCCATTAGCCACATTTCCTCCATTACTGCTTTCTTCATCCCCACATTTGCTCTCGCTTCTCTTCTGCATCAAACCCCAAACATTCCACGCACTACGCCATCCCTGCAACTTCTTGAAGTTGAAACCTTTCTTACCAACACCTCCAGCAACTGAATCCAGATCCTTAGAGACACCATCAGTACCCTCCCTGTGATAATCTTTAAGCGAATACCAATTCGAGTCCCTCAATTCCTTCTCAGTGACTAACAACTTTGCCCCATGGAACAATCCAACTGTTTCAGGAGAAACCAAGGCATTGGATATTGATTTGAACTCATCATCACCCAATGTCAATCTCCTAGTGGAACCCAGCCGATCAAAGCTCCTTCTTCTTCGTCTATCAGAGTAATAATCCCTAGTCTGTGCAGTGCCTCCAGGGTTAATACTTTCCTCTTCATTCTTCAAATCCTCATTCTCTTTAGAATTATCAATCCCATTGGTGGGTAGCTTCACATCTTCTATTACAGAAAGCAATGGAGCCAGCCGTGGATATGTTTGGCCAATCAAATAACCATCCCAAGAAGCTCTAGGCTCATCAAAAGAATACCTCACATCATCAACAGACAATCTAGCAACGTCAACTGATAATCTTGGATCTGTGTCACACGACCTCCTTCCAAATCCATAAACCCCAATTTCTGATTGGGTATCTCTTAATCTTTTAATAGTCTGCTTCTGAATATCTCTACCACCAACAACACCTCCATTTTTCATTTCCTTATCTTTCTTCTGTTTTAACTGCCATTTAACTAATTTCTTCCTAAACACTGAAGCTACATCCCAAAAGCCCCCTGCAATATATCTACTTGCATTTCTCTTTTTCTCCAATTCAAGATCTATAAATTCCTTCATTGTCTTGAACTCCCCATCCTCTTCAAAATCATTCACATTCGGTGCATTGACCACCTCCGAAACCCTAATTTCAGCCCCATTTTCCTCCTCTTCTTTCAATTCACCACCCAAATCCAAAACATGTGGCTTCTTATTCAAGCTATACCTTTTCTTGTCATCAATGTGGAAGAGATCAGACAGCGTATTTTTGGCCCTACCATCGCAAGACTTGCGACGGGGCTCGGAGTTTGTGGTGGTGCTAGTTGTGCAGCTGGAGGAGGCATTGAGGTTTGCAGTGGTGGAGTAGGATTTGCACCGACGGAGCTCGGCGGCGAGCTGAGTAATGGGGGTTTCCTGGTGGGTGTCAGGGTCAATGCCGGCGAGGCGTTCACGGAGGCAAGAAGCGCAAAAGCCGGTGATGGGTTTGGTGGGGTGGCGGTGGCAAGTGGAGCGGCGGTGGTGCTGGGGCTGAGACGGTACGGTCATAGCTGGTTGTGGTGTGGAAAAGAAGCTAAGCTCATCTTTTGTCAGAGAGAGAGAGAGAGAGAGCAGTAGTTAGTGGTTAGCGTGTGAAGATGACTCAAAAAATGTGGAGAAAACCCTTCATAAACCCTTTTTTAATTGGGGATTATTTTATTAATATGATTTTTTTTTAATTTTTCTTGAATAAGTAATTTATTTTCTAAAAATATCTTTATCCAATTTATGAATTTATTTTTTTTAAATAACTAATAATATTATTTCTCTCTATATATATTTGATTGTTAAGATTAGTGTATAATTAAAAAGTAAAAAGTTTTACCATATGCGAAATGATTCAAATGTTAAGTAATTTAAATATCTTTAAATGAGATTTCAAATTCAATTTTTGTTTCGAGTATAAAGTGTATATCATTAAAAAAGTTACCAACAATTATATGTTTTAAGAAAGTTACATTTACTTATAAATTTAAAAATATTCAACTCTGTATTCTTAGTTATAGGTTTTTTTAAGTGAGATGCCTTTAATTATAAATTTAAAAGTATTCAACTTTATATTAATTGATTTCATAAAATTAAAGAAAGCTGGATACAGAGAGTCATTAAAAAAAGTAAAAATGTATGTAAATCATTTTCAATTATTTTGTGTTTATTCTCGCTGAAAAAAAAAAGAAAAAGGTTAAAGTTTGTGTGAGAAAACTGCCTTGCACTTTGCAAGTATAGAGGGAAATAATTGAATGACAGTAAGAAATAACAATTAAAAAATTGCTAATTTAAACTTTAAAATAAAATTTTATAAATTGCAGCCTTTTAATAAGGGAGAATATTTTGTTTATTTTGAAATAAAATTAATGATTCTAATTACTTATGATATTTTAAATTACTTATTAGATAAGAGATTTGTGATATTTCAAATTACTTATGGACCAAATAAAACTTAAAAGGAACTAACGTAAGTTGTCTGAGTTGAAAGGGATCTAGTCACTTAAATAAGTGGTTTCGGTTTCGAATTTTTATGAATGCAGCAAATTTCATTTGGAGAAATTTCCGTAATTACGTCGGACAGTATCTTAAGTGTGAAGTAGTCTAAATATGTTATATTTTAAAAGTACCTTCTCTCAGTATGTGCCTGCTTAAAATACCATACTAAAAAAATTTAAAAAGAAAAGGAAAAGAAAAAAGAAACAAAATTTCAAATTTGAAGAAAAAGGTAAAAGATTTTAAATGATATAACTAATAGGCAAGATCTTGATGGTCCCAAAGGGAATGCTTAGTCCCATTCTCATTTAACTTTTAGAAAATTTACTTTTTCAAAAAAAAAATAATAATTTGCTTGTTTTATCAATATCATCAATAATTTTACTCATTGAATCCATCAAATTAAAAAAAAAAGTCTAAAATAACTTCTCTTTTTCTTTTAATCTTATTGTATCCAATCTATCATTTCATGCATGAATTATTTTTAGATAAATAAATTATTAGTTTTATCCATAGATAGATTATGAATCAAAAAATTCAAAAGTAATAAAAAATTTTCAATTTAATTATTACACAATTGATGAATAATAATAATAATAATAATAATAATAATAATAATAATAATAATAATTACTTTCTTTGGCGGTGAAGAAGATTTAAAAAAATAATAAAAATAAAAATAAAGGAAAAATAGATGAGTTGCTTTTATTTTCAACTTTGTATGGTTCAACTTGTGAAAGTAGTAAAGTTAATGAGTATCACTTCGAGCAGAAGTAAATTGAAAAAATAGAAAAGGTTGGATATACAACTTCCATAAAAGCTATATCCCAGCTTGAATTGAGAGATCTGTACGAGAATTATTTAATTCAAATCGATTTGGATATAGTAGTAAAATCCTCTTAATATTAATTTTCGTTATTCACAATATTCAAACTCGAAACTTTACATAAAAAGAACAAGTGTCAAATCATTTAAATCAAACAATATTAGTTAATTTTTTTTATTCTTTTAATAAAAGCTTTGGCATGTTCTTAGGTTTTAACTAAGGATTTAAAAAAATTTTCAATATATTTAAAATAAGTTATTTAAATTAGTCATTTATTACAGGGATAATATATAAATTCCCTTCTAAACTATCACCATTTATCATATTTTTTCCCTAAACTAATTGTATGTTAGATTACTTCTCTAAACTTGTTAAAAATATCATATTAGCTACTCAAACTTTTTTGAAATGTAAAAAATACATCTTATACTATTGAAAATATTAAATTACCTCCCTAAAACTTGTTAAAAATGTTAAATTATCCTTATATTACTGTTTAGCACGTGTTTTTCACATGTTTTACAGGAGAGTAATATAATATTTTCAACAAATTCAGGAGAATAATTTGACATGCAATTAGTTTGGAGAAAAAATCTGATAAATGGCGATAGTTTAGAGATAAATTTATATATTAACCCTTTATTATAACTTTCTCATGTTCATAACAAGGATATTTAATTAGTTCAACTTGGTAGACCAAATCCAAAACAACGGGCTAAGTGCATCTCTTATTTTCGCTTGTCAAAATTTTGCTATGTCCAATCTTCGACACCTTTGCATTTACGGTGTCACGTTATGATGGATCTATATATGCCATTTATATACATGCATCATTCATGATTTTCATGAGTAAAAAGTTCAAAGCACCGCACTAAAAAATTGCATTAATTAATTCGTTGTATTTTAATTCCCAAATAACTTCAAGGTAACAAAATGGAGCTTTCAAATAAATTTCAATAACAAAATTGATAATTGAGTTCTATAACCGGACTCTCTTGAGCAGTCCGGTCATTTAGTTATCTGATTTACTTCAGATTCGAGCTCCTGCCTTGGTATAAGTTGTTGTTGGAGTTATACGTGGACATAAACTCTCAGTTACTCAAAATGGATAAAACTTCTATTTAGAAATTACAGCTCAGTTTCCTAATCAGCGAAAATGTCTTTCTAAATGAGGTTTCTATTCACGATAGAAATCCACTCTAGCTAGGAAGTTGCATGCAATTTGATATAGGATTTGTGTCCCTATAAATAGGCACACTAATTCAAGTATTTCTCTTTCTTAGTGAATTTTTCTCGAAATCGTTTATTAAGCATTATTCTAACTTAGCCATTTGAATTTTCTCTTGTCGAAAATCCAACCAGAATTCTCTGTTTTCAAGTGTTCAAGTAGTCTCGAAGAAAATTTTCGTCCAAATTTAGCTCAAAAAACAGTTCGATTATCTGAACTGTTATAAAAAAATATCTTTTTCCTTTATTTGCAAAAATAAACAGTGTTAAAAATTACGAAAATATTCTTATAATGGTTTAAAATTGTGCTAAAATGCTAATTTCAGCATATTTTTAATCATTTATAAGGAAATTTTGATTTAAAAATAACTTCAAAAAAGGTAAAATGAAATCTCCAAATAAATTAGTATTTTTTAGTAATTCTTGTTTGGGAAATTGAAAACTAAGATAGATGGGTATCTAACAAATAGAGGATTGCTAGTGAAGTGAGGCCAAAAGATGAAAGTGGTCAACCCCACAAAGGAACATTACATTAGGCATAGAAATTTACCCATTTTGTTTCTACCCATAATACTATGCTCTAAACTTCCATACATAATGATGCCAATCTTGGAAAAAGCAACACTTAGGATTCTTTGAATTTTTAATGCTTGTAATGTACTGAAAACCAACCTAGATCTTCTACTTCTCCAACACTTTGCCAACTTGCACGTGCGCTGCACTTTACACTTCATCAGATTTTGGGCTTTACCCTTTTGGTCCCTACACTCACCCCCCCAGCCTTTTTTCTTTTCTTTTTTTTTTTTTTTTTACTGTTTTTGGGATACCGTTAAGCCTCTATAGGCCCACCTCAAAGACATGTTTTTAATTCACCCAGAACGACGCCGTATAGAAATCTTCCGAGTAAAAAGAAAATGGGGTAATATGTAAATTTCTCCTCAAATTATCACCATTTATTACATTTTTTTTCCAACTAATTATATGTCAGATTATCTCCCTAAACTTATTAAAAATATCATATTACCCCCTTTAAAACACGTATCAATTCACAAAAAGTATGTAAAAATACACGCCAAACAGTAACAGGGATAATTTGATATTTTTAACAAATTTTAAAAGTATAATTTAATATTTTCAATAATATATAGTGTATCTTTTACATTTTATAAAAATTTGAATGGCTAATATGATATTTTTAATAAGTTTAGAGGGATAATATAACATATAATTAATTCGAAAAAAAATTTGATAAATGATAATAGTTTAGAAAGAAATTTATATATTATCAAAAAAAAAAAAAGTCTGCAAATCACCCCTAAAATTCAACAAAAAGTGAAATTCAATTTCTAAATTTTTTTTTTAGCGTAATATCATTCTAATGTTTCAAAATTGGATAATTTGGCTTTTAAAATACTGGCTTCGTCAATTTGATCATCTTTCGTCTGTTAATTGCTTATATGGCAACATGAATAACATGTAACACTTTAAAATTTGGCATATATGACATGACATGGCGTGACTAAAAAGAGATGTATCACCGTATATATATCAAATAATTAAGTATTGTGTGTTATTTATGTTACTACGTCAGTGATCAATAGATAAGATACGATCAAATTGATAAAGTCACTATTTTAATGGATAAATTATTTCAATTTTAAAACATTAAAAACAAAATTACATCAAATTAAATTTTAAAAATTAAATTATATTTTATTTCAAATTTTAAAAGCTGATTTGCACCTTTAGCCAAAAAAAAATTACTTAAAGCAGCAAACAACGTTAAGACGTCGTAAATATTGATGACTGAGCATTCATGCTCTCATCGACTGCGACGAATTTTGGAAATTCTAAGTCAGAGCTTGAAGATCATCCATGGAGAAGACGAAGGAGTTTCTCAAGCTAACCGAAGAAGAATCAGCTTCAGTTTCTCAACTCGCCATTAGCCCTCACCGAGTCGGCTTCGAAACTAGCTTCTATGAAGATTTTGCTCTAAGAGGTATCCGAGTTGACCGGGTCGAACCCGGCTTCGTCTCTTGCACTTTCAAGGTCCCTCCTCGCCTTACGGTAACATAATCCAAATCCTTCTCTTTTAAAATTTTCATCAAATTATAATTTTTTTTTAAAAAAAAATATGTAGGGGTTCTTTATTAATTGATTAGAAATGGCTTTGGATTAATCTTATCAGGATAGAACCGGGAAATTAGCTACTGGTGCAATTGCGAATCTGGTTGATGAAGTAGGCGGTGCGGTTGTGTTTGTTGAAGGTCTCCCTATGAATGTCTCCGTAGATATGTCTATCTCGTTTCTTTCCACTGCAAATCTCAATGTAATCAAGCCCTTTCCTTCGATCTCAATCTCTCTGTTTTAGCTTGTTTTCTGCTTAAATTAGCTCATATTTGAATGAATTTTGTACTTTTATTGTATTCCACAATGTTCAATTGCAAATCTACCAAATATAAACTAACTACAATTACGATTTGACTAATGCATCTGAATCAATGATGATGATGGAACTTGATAATCCTGGCGATTCTTGTTTGTATTTAGCTTAATGATTTTTTCTTGAAGCTTGATAATTCTCTGCATAATGATGTCCTCTTTGAATATTACCTTGATTATCCTGATATATTAATTCTGCATTTGATTTTCAGTACATTATTCTATCTTCTGATTATTTTCAATTTCAATCTGCCAAATATAGACTAATTACAATTAGGATTTTGTTGTTTTATTCCTTTCTGATGATTATAATGTTTAAACTTGAACATATTTGGCACAATTATGTTCTCTTGATATGGCTTATGATGGTAAGTGTTTGACTGAAGTTCTTTAACTACATATTGTATCTAATGTTCGTCTCTTAATGATTGAATTGCAGGATGAGTTAGAGGTTACTTCAAAGGTTTTAGGACGTAAAGGAGGCTATGCAGGAACGGTTGTTCTTGTGAAAAACAAAGTGACAGGGGAGTTAATTGCGGAAGGTCGACATTCATTGTTCGGTAAACATACTAGCAAAATGTGATTATATTTCATCCAGTTGTAGGATTCAACTCATATTTTGACATCATTTTTGCTTAGCAATAATGTGTGTTATAGATATATGTCTCGTTGTTAGTAATTATGCAAACACACCGTGTAAAAAGATCCATCGATAAGCTTTATAGTTCAGTTAGCATACTAGCAAAATCTGATATATTTCATTTTGCTAGTACTGTTACTAAACAATTCAGTTGTAGGATTCAACTCATATATTGAAATCATCTTTCCTTAGCAATAATGTGTATGCTATAGATATCTCTGTTGTCAATAGTAATTATGCAAATATGTGATGTAAAAAGGTTCATCATATCAATAAGCTTTAGTTCGGTGCAGAGAAATTACTCTCAAGTTGCAATTTGAACTCCTGTTGGAGCCCTTTAAAGAGAAAGAAGGAGATTTATCTCATGGGTTTTTCGGAGTAAAACTGATTATGATTTCATTTCCTTTTTCTAGCCTGTTGTTTGATTACCTGGCGTGGTATATGCTTACCTGAATCTATAGAAAAGCTAACCAGAAGGGTCATGGAGAAAAACAAAGTATAGAAAGAGATTGATAATCACATTTTATGATGCCAGTGGCACCATAATAATGGAATTGGATGCTGGAAGTTTATCTTTATATGTACCTCTTTGAAATTATAGGTTGTTGAAACCAATGCACTAATATGTGTATGGTGAGCTTTCAAAAAGCAATCATTGCATTTCCATGTACAAAGTTAGGTTTAAGGATCAAATAAGCATCTTAATAAACATGGAATTGTAGTGAAACCTGACCTGTTGAATCTTTGTTGAACCTTTGGCTTTTGTGGTGGTGTGGACATATTTAAGTAATTGTCGTTCTGTAAATCCATAATGGAAATGCAATTTTTGTTTTCCTTCTAAACGAATACGATATTGAGATTTTTTACCGGAGCGTGATTGATTTCTAAGATCGCTCTCCGCCCTAGGCTTTTTACTAGTTAGTCCTGGTAAAGCCTCCAGATGCAATTTTTGTTTTCCTTCTAAACGAATACGATATTGAGATTTTTTACCGGAGCGTGATTGATTTCTAAGATCGCTCTCCGCCCTAGGCTTTTTACTAGTTAGTCCCGGTAAAGCCTCCAGATGGCGTATTTTTTTTTGAAACAAGGCCCTTGGTAATGTGACATATTAACAGTTAATTAGATTAGATCAAATAGAGCCCTATAAATTAAAATTGAGTAAATAGATCTTGATTAAGATGAATGCATTACATTATCTATTAGCTAACCAATTTAATCTACTGCAATTTTAGGGTGTGCTTGGTAAAATTGTACATGTTGAATATTTTGTTAGTTGAGTTTAACAGGCCATTACATTAAAGTTTAGTTTATTCAATTTTAATTTTTTAAGAATAAAATTGGTCCAATTGGGATAAACTGCACTACTTATTTATTCATATTAATATGTTTATCTCATGTTTTTGTTTTTTCAACTTTCGACCATTGGGCACCATTATATTAGGATTTATTTGACCAAATTTCAATTTTTTAGATGCAAATTTGGCCGAATTGAAATTTATTTGTCAATCAAGATCAATTTAAGAGGTTTATTTGACCTTTCGGCCAACATAGCTATCAGCATCCTATAATTAGTTCAGTCCACATACGTAAATTTGCCATTAATGTTTTGATAAAAGATGCAATTTTATTTTTAAAGTTTCAATCAGGATAATATTATTTTTTATATTTTAAAAGTGAATTTTTTTTTACTTTTTGTAATAATTTTTTGACATGTGGCATTCAAAAGTGTAGTATAAAAGAATATTTTTTTAAAAAAATATTCAAATTTCACATTAAGCCAATTAGTTTAATTAACTTTACAAATTTTGAATTTTGGAGAGTTTGTCTTTGTAATATACTTTTTTCTTTTTTTATGTTACTTTTGTTATTTTCACTAAAATTAAAAAATAATAAATAGATTTAAATTTAATATTAAATTATGTGAGTAAAATTAAATTATTAAATGTAATTGGTTCTAATTTTATTGAAAAAAAATTAATTAAAAAGGTAAATTAAATTATATTAAAAATTTAAAAGTGACAGATAAATAAAATTTAAATTTTATTTTAAAGTGACACATATAAAATAACTAAAGAAATATATCCATTGGTCAAATAGACTAATTGATGGTTCTAATCAATCCTTAAAAGGCATTTTCTCTCTATATTCTAATTAAGAACCTTATCCTATGAAATACAATATTTATTCTCAACAACCACCAATATAGTGTATGATCAACAACCTGTATATTTTATAAACAAGTTCATTAATTTATATTTTGTTCTTGGACCGTGAAGCTATTACCTTTGCATTAGAATATTTTCAGCATACTAATATTTTTTATGAGGAATATTCTCCTCCGTTGCTCGACAATTTATTATTTTTTGGTATTTCACGTTTTGACTATGATTTATATCCCATCATTCGCATTTTTTAATTATAAAAAAGGGGTCTTTTTGAATAATTATTTGATATTCGACATCTACTGAACTAATTAATATCCAATAAATCTATAATTACAGTTTTAAATATTTAAAATATTTTTTATCCAAAATTTATATTTAAAACCTCTAGTAACTTGTATATTCCAAATTTAAAAAATAAATAAAAAAATTTAAATTGGATGCCGCTATCCGTTCAAATCATCCATAACTTGTGTCTACGTGGATTATAATAGGAATGAACATGGATCGATTAATTAGCATATTAATAATTTTATTAATTTTTTTATTAATTTCGGTTAACCGCTATATTAATTTTGATTTTTAATCAATTTTTCGGATCTGTTTATTAGTTAACCATTAAAAAATTTTAACATATAAATTAATAAATTATACAATTTATAATGTTGTTTTTAATAGTTAAAAATATTTTACAAATGAAAAAATTCAAATTAAATATAATATCCATTAAAAAAATTAAAATAAAATTTTTATAATTAATTATAAAAATTAAATATATTTAAAATATAAAATTAATAACAGAGTGTTAATTATATACGGTTAATAAACATATAATAGTAATAAAAAATAATTTTAATATTTATTTATTAAAAATATATATTATAATAATATTTTAAAAAATTATATATTATAATATTTATAAATTATAAAAATATTTACAAATTTAAAAGTAAAATTTAAAATATAATATATAAAATAAATATATATCAGTCGTCGTTAATCAATAATTAACTGTCAATTTTTAAAAATAAAAATTATAAATTTAAATTTAGACATAAATTTTTATTTTTTTTTATTTTTTCATCGTGGATGATAAGACCGACGACAGAAGAATCAGAATCATATATATATATATTCAAAACAAAGCACACAATTTAAATTCCATTTCAACACTCACTATTCTACCCAACTCTTACTGATCTCAAGCAAACAGAGGGCATTCCTGTCATTCCGCAAAAATCAACGGTATATATATAATCTGGCGGCTCCTCTGCATTTCAATCTCTACTCATCAGAAAGTAACCTCGCTGAAAAATGAATTCTACACTCTCTCTTAATCGCCCAAACAACATCAATTCTCTTTCTCCGTTACAAATTAGCAAAATCATCGGCTCGAAACGTTTCAAGCTTCCATTTCCATCTCGTTTCGCCGATTCTCCGGGCCGGAATTGCCTCCGAAACGTTTCTTCTCCACCTAATTCTTTGCAAGTTCAACTGTGGAATGGCCTGGTCAGATTTCGTACTGTTTCCTCCACACGAGTTAGGGTTTCTTCCGATGGAACTGAATCTGGATCCGTACAAGCGGATACTGAGCTTCAAGCGCCCAGCTTTAGGGAATTTATCACGTCGGAGAGAGTTAAAGTGGTGGCTATGCTTGCGTTGGCACTGTCGCTTTGTAATGCTGATCGGGTGGTGATGTCTGTGGCGATTGTGCCTCTGTCTTTTGCTCATGGATGGAGCCGATCCTTCTCCGGTATTGTACAGGTTTGTCTGCTTTAACTTGAATTCATGTGATTAGCAAACGATTGGAAATGGAGCAACTTATTAAGATTTGGAATAATTGTATTGGGCATGCCAATTGCAAGAAATTTCCAAATTGTCAGATAGCTAGAGAAAATATCTTTTAGTCTTTAACTATTACTTTTTTTTTTGTCTGTTGAGTCCTCTAATTTATTTTATTTTATTTTATTTTTATATTTTTTTATGTTGAATTCGTTGAGGACTTAAATGATTATGTTAGCATATAGTAAATCTAAATTTGATAGATTGGGTAAAATAATAATATTATTTTAGCATTTCTTGATTCTTTGAAATATTAATTTTTGCTGTCCAGTCCATGCTTCATGCTCGGACTCAAAGTGAACTAAAATTAATTTTTAGGCATTCAAATTCTGGGACTTAAATAGAAAGATAAGTAATAACTAAAGGAATAAAACATGCTTTTTGCCTAGATAATTGGCGTTAATTTTCTTGTGCACATTTAGCTGCAATTTATTGTTCTGCCTGATTGATGCTAGATGCTTGTGGCAGTCTTCTTTTCTGTGGGGATACTTAATTTCGCCAATTGCTGGAGGGACTTTGGTGGATTATTATGGTGGTAAGGTAGTCATGGGATGGGGTGTCGGATTGTGGTCGTTAGCGACCTTTCTTACTCCCTTTGCTGCAGAAACTTCGTTATGGGCTCTGATGGCCATGCGAGCTTTGCTTGGCATTGCAGAAGGTGTGGCTCTTCCTTGCATGAACAATATGGTAGCAAGGTATACATTGTCTAGTACTTCAACTTTTCTTTGATCGTGGCTGGTAGAATGACGACAGACATTGTGTGCCTTTTAAACAACTTCTGTTTTGTAGTTAAAACGTGGTGATTGGTAAAGCTAAAATGTTGAAGAAACTATATAAACCTTTTTCTTTTAGATGGTTTCCGACAACAGAACGTGCCAGGGCTGTTGGAATTGCAATGGCTGGGTTTCAGCTTGGATGTGCTATTGGGCTCATGCTCTCCCCAATACTCATGTCTAAGGGTGGTATTTTTGGGCCATTTGTTATTTTTGGGTTATCTGGGTTCCTATGGGTTTTGGTTTGGCTATCTGCAATATCAAGCTCTCCTGATAGAAGTTCCCAGATCTCAAGGTTTGAATTGGAATACATACTAAACAAGAAGCAAACATCCTTCCCTGTGGAGAATACACCCAAGACAACCAAAATAATGCCACCTTTCAGAAGCTTGCTGTCCAAAATGCCTATGTGGTCTCTAATGGTAGCTAATTCCATGCATAGCTGGGTACTACCTAAATCCCACTTTGTACTTGTTTTCTTTAATCAATGTTTTTAATATTCTTGCCTATGAAAGTAAGAACACCTGCTATTGACTGTTGTATAGTGGTTCTGTCCCTAATTTAAAGTGAAAAATGCTGCAGGGATTCTTTGTTATTCTGTCTTGGATGCCCATCTACTTCAACATGGTAAGGCTAAATGCTCAGCTGCACTTATGGCTCTCCATTAGCCCTCTCTCCTCGTCTCTCTTTCTCTCAATCATTTGAACATATATTTTGATGGTTTAAAATTGAGGACTTGCAATTTCAGATCTATCATGTTGATCTCAAACGAGCAGCATGGTTTAGTGCTGTTCCATGGTGTGTAATGGCATTCATGGGATATTTTGGTGGCATGTTGTCAGATATGTTGATTCGGGGTGGTGTGAGTATCACTCTTACTCGCAAGATCATGCAGGTGCGGATTTTCTTTCACATAATCAAATATGCATCCTGTCTATCTTAATTTTGACATACAGAAACTTGTTGGTCATTCATTGTGCAGTTTTTGTTTTCACCAAGCATAATGAATTATAGTTGGCTTTAAAATTATGCAGATATAGTAAATAAATCCTTGAGATTATATCTTATATCTATTTTTCCCTCATTTTCACAATTTCGATTTTTCATGTTCATCTAGAGTATTGGTTTGTCTTCATTGCAGTCAATTGGTTTTATTGGTCCTGGGATTGCTCTTATTGGCTTAACTACTGCCAATAGCCCATCCATTGCATCTGCTTGGCTTACATTAGCTGTTGCTTTCAAAGCTTTTAGTCACTCTGGTTTCCTTGTGAACATTCAGGTTGGTGTTCTGAAGAATGTGTATTTTAAATTTTACCCAGTGATTTTTTTTTCCATGTTACTTTAAACTTTAATTCACTCTTCTTTCCATTTTCAGGAAATTGCTCCGCAGTACTGTGGTGTTATACATGGTACTATAAGATATATATTTCAACATTTCATTTCAATTTGATTTACTGCAGTATTGTGTATTGCTCTTGCCTTTGCTACTAATAATATTTTGGGCAAACATGGAATAAGGAAAACAGTTAATAGGCCCTAATTTTTTGGGAGAGGTGATGGGGTGAGCTGGAGGAATGGGGTAAACAGTTGGGAGGGGTAGCAAACAAGATAACTAAGGGTAAAAAGGGTCTAATAAGCTGATACGAAAGCAGCAAGTCTCAAAAAGCAAGTATTTTTTGTGTGTTAACAATGATTCTTCACGTTATTTTAGGAATATCAAATACTGCTGGAACTTTAGCTGCCATTGTGGGAACAGTTGGAGCTGGTTTCTTTGTTGAACTGGTCGGTTCATTCCAAGGGTTTTTGTTGCTCACATCATGCTTATACATTCTCTCCGCCCTGTTCTACATAATCTTTTCTACTGGAAAGAGGGTCAATTTTGATTAAACTGGTCAGTACAAGTAACTCGAGTTCTTTCCCTTGTCTTGTTATTGACGTAGGATTCTCATGATTCTAGTGAATTTGAACTTCTTTATTTGAAATTACCATCCAACAATAGTGAAATGGTGTTAGCAATGTCAACAATAGCTTTCTGAGCAAAAAGTTAAGAGTTGGTGCTATATTTTCTAAGGTAGCATTTGTTAAATCGACTCAAATAAGAAGTTTTAAGATAAGTTTGAAATATTTTCCGGACCAATATATGAAATAATCAAAATAAGATTGAAAAAAAATTCTGAAATTTTTTTTTTCAGTTATTTGTTAAATTTTTTGAGATAAATTAAAAAAATGTATTTTCAAATTTTTAGTTGTTTTTTATCCAATAAAATACGAAAGTGTATATCTTGATTTTATGTCAAAATATGCATATCTTAATTTTTCAAGATATAAATAGTTAAACAATTACATGACTTTTTTTTTGTGAAATTCATTTTTTTAACAAATATTTGGACAGATTGGAATAACTTTATTTTTTTTTTCGTCTCAATTTTTTTAAAGATAACAAACGCTACCTAAGGAATTAGACGTGCAGGAATTATTAAGATTAATTCAAGTAATTGCTGTGTATTGAACCATGCAACCTACCATAATGGTCGAGTACTTTGTTTATAGCGTGCAGGAGGTCAGGGATGAAGACCTTGACAAATCTCTCCCATATAAGAACAATGTACCAAAAAAGGTAAAACCGTGAAATTTTGGGCAGAATGCTAAATTGTTCATTGATGACCGGTATTCTGCAATTCAATGTTACTTTTTTTCCAGTTTGTTAGCGGACTTGTCTTTTGAAATTGGGCTTCGCAGTTACCTGAACAAGTTTCGCCTCCATCAGAATAATGGCTTGTACAGATTCTGCAATTGCAACTCAAGCAGCAATGCTCATCATGGTCATTGACTGCAGGAATTATCATTTCTTCAACGAGATGGGACTTATTTTCATTCTTTTCTTTGTGTACTATATCAAAGAAATGTACAATGAGTATTTCAGTAGCCCGTCAAGTATCATTAAACACTTGAGTTTCGGGCCTATCAAAGGCTTCAACTCAGCAAAACAGCAAAGATCTTGCAACCTTGTTGCTTTATATTGCCCCCATCCCTTGTTCTGCATAACCGTTACTTGCATCAAATGAAATGCTTTCAACAACTGAACTTAGCAATATTATACTATTGCTTCGTTTTTTTTTTCTTTAAGTTGCTTTTGAGTGTTGAATAAAGATGTTAAAACGTGTTTATAATTTCGATAACAGTAGGCGAAATAATTTTTGAAAAATGCAATGTCTGGAGGACAGATTAATTTTATTCGTAATTACTCAAGTTTGATGGTTGTAATATTATGTTTAATATACTACGATTTGTAATAAAAAAAATTATTCAACTTTTATTTTATAATAAAAAAGTTAGAAAAATCAAAATTTGAGAATTTAGTCATTAAAAAATTGAAAATATAAAAATAAATATATATTTTTTTATTTATTGGATATTTAATAAATTTTGATATTATCAATAATTTTAAGGTTATAAAATAATATATATTTTTTTTATTGTTAATAAATTTTGTTGCTGCTAATAATTTTGATTGTCAAATTTATAATTTTTTTATTTTTATAATTTTTTATTATAAAGTAAAAGTTAAATAATTTTTTTTTTTGTTATAAACAGTAGTATAATAAATATAATGTTGGAATCGTCAAATTTATTAAGTGATTAAGGCTAAAATTATTCTCTAGAAGGCCCAATTCTCCGTATGATTAGTTGATAGCCTACGCATCTATCGAGAAGAACAAAAATGAATATTGGTAATATCAAACTGAGTATGGCCAAATAAGATTGAAAAAATAGAATAATACAGAAGAGGAAGAAGTTGTTTAGTGGAAAGCCACTGGGCAGCAGGATCAGTATATTCATTGATCAATTCCATATTGACTGGGTAAATTTTGAATGTAAAATCTTAGCTTGTTTAACTTTAATGATCTTGATTGAATTGGTCGTTTGAACATTAAAGAAGATAAAGACAGGGAACTGACAAAAACAGCTTTAGTTTCTTGCAATTTTCAGCCAGAAAACCATAGCGCTCTCTGCAAATGAGGAAATCATCATCATCATCTCCATATAACTTGCAGTCAAGCCGGAAAAAACAGAATTCTGACAACCAACATCACAAGCCAAGCAAGCCCCATCCTTTCATGAACTACATCAGAAAGTTAGCTGGGGTTTTCAGAATTTTCCTTTTCCGCCAAAAGAAAGCTTCCGGAGATGCAACTCAGGCTAGCAGAAGTAGCAATCAAGTTGAAGGAGTGTCCTGTAAGTATATGTTCTGCAAAAACTGGAAGCTGCACTGCGTGAAAAAGTCAACTTTCATCCATTGGAAGTTTGTTTTTGCAGAAACTAATATTTCCTTATAACCTGCAGTTTCAACTGATGTTTCAACAGGAAGCGATAGTAGAAATTCGTCAAGATTTAGGCTCTCTGGTTCCTATGGTTCTTCTAGCACCAAAACTGGAGTGGTTGGCACAGCCAGTTTCTCCATTGAAGAGATTTATAAGGCAACTGAGAATTTCTCTTCAGCAAATCAGATTGGAGAAGGTAGTTTTGGAACTGTATACAAAGGGAAACTCAAGGATGGGACTCTTGTTGCTATAAAGCGTGCTAAAAAGGTATTAAGCTTCTGAAACTTTTTTCCTGGATATGATCATTTTACAACAAAACCAGTTTTTGGGCATAACAAATAACAAGTTTTCATCATGTGGTGACATTTTGGTGACAGATTCATGATTTTTCGTATAAAGCGATTTTAGTTGTAATACTTGAAAAGTTAAGATATTCTTATAGAACAGAATGACCATAGATTAGGACTGTTAGTCCAAAAAAATTTATTTTGGGGCAAACAGATCATCATGTTCAAGGGACGATTGGACCTTTCATCGATATGACAAGAAAAGAGAGTGATCAATCAATATATAGTAACATCCTAACTCTGTGGCAGAATGATTATGACAAAAGTTCTTTGATGGAGTTCAAGAATGAAGTGCTTACTCTCTCTCAGATTGAGCATTTGAATTTGGTGAGATTATATGGATATCTCGAGCATAAAGATGAACGTCTGATTGCTGTTGAGTATGTTGGCAATGGAAATCTCCGAGAACATCTAGACGGTAAGTGAAGCCACAACTGCCTAACAATCTCCATTTTGCATTATTGTAGGAGCTTAAAATTTTAAGGGGGTTGTGTATCCTAGACAGTTAAAACAATTAAGCGAACGTCTAGAAGGTTAAGAGACTAGCTGATAAGTGTGTCTACTCTGATGTTTAAGTTAGCAAGGTAAATGGAAATCTTAGACAGGGAAAGTAACTTAGGATGGTTCTGAATTCTGATTGCATACCCGTAATGTTTCGTCATTCCCCTTTAATCTGATAGCTAGTTAGTTCCTGACTTCTTGCTGGTATCATCTCTTGAATTGATGTCTAAAGTATAACTAAAGTAATCAATCCGTTATATGTTCTGAAGTAACTGTGTGCTGTTTTAGTCAGGTCTAGTGGAATATGGATACAAGTAACATTGCTTGAATTCTCGAGCAAGTGCTAGTTTAGTCTAGATCTAGTAGAATCCTGATACAACCAACATTGCTCGGGTTCGGAAGCAATCAATTAGCATTGTTTACTGATCGTTTCTCAATGAAGGTGTGCTAGTTCAGTCCACGTCTAGTAGAACTTGTATACAAGTAACATTTTTTGAGTTCTTGAGCAATCAATTAGCAGGGTTAGACTGATCGTTTCTCAATGGAGGTGTGCTAGTTTAGTCCAGGTCTATTAGAACTTGGATACAAGTAAGATTCCACAAATTCTCGGGCAATCAATTAGCATGATTAGGCTGATTATTTCGCACTGCAGGCTCGCGGGGAAATGAACTAGAGATTGCAGAACGTCTAGATATAGCAATTGATGTTGCTCATGCAATCACCTATCTTCATATGTACACAGGTATTATACACTTGATGCTATGATTAGTGATGGAAAGAAATGCATTCTCTCTATGTTGAATTATATCAGAAACCTAAATGTTGATTCATTAAAATGACAGATCAACCGATAATCCACAGAGACATAAAAGCATCAAACGTACTAATAACAGAAAAACTTAGAGCCAAAGTAGCAGATTTCGGGTTTGCAAGATTGAGCTCAGAAGATCCGGGTGCTACTCACATTTCCACTCAGATCAAAGGAACAACAGGTTACTTGGATCCTGAATATCTAAGGACATATAGACTCACTGAGAAGAGTGATGTGTATTCTTTTGGTGTCCTGCTTGTTGAATTAGTGACTGGAAGAATACCAATTGACCAAAAGAGACCGCTGAAAGAGAGAGTAACTACAAGATGGGTAAGTCTTTCAAACTACTTATTCATTATGCTGTGCTTAAAAGTTTTGTGCAGAACTGTCATAAGAACTGTTAAACATAATAATTGGGATGTAAGTGATTTTTATCTATCTTTGCTTTTGAAATATTCAAAATAGCGCTATTTTATCCTCATTTCATTCACAATCAATCACATAGTTCCACACAATGTCCTTAAAAAGCAATGTGTTGTTGACTTTAGAGGTAAAATACGTATATTTCGATAAATTTTAAGGCAAAAATTAACTGTTTTAAAAAGGATATCTTCATTTCAAATAATTCATTGGCAAAAATCGATACACAAGAGCGAAATATATATCAAAATGGGTCTATTTCGAATATTTCGGGGGCAAAAAGTGCTGTTATCCCAGTACAATTTGACATATTGAAGCCAAAGATGCTATTTTTAATGTGGGTTTTATGCCTATAATACATACTGGTTAGGTGATTGTGAACAGATGAATAAGAAGATATAGATGTGCAGGCAATGCAGAAGTTGAAAGCGAAAGAAGCCATAATTGTGATGGACCCAAAGCTAAGGAGGAGTCCATCATCAAACATGGCAGTGGAGAAAGTGTTAGAATTAGCCAGTAGATGCATTGCTTCTCTTAGATCTTCAAGACCTTCCATGAAAGAATGTGCTGAGGTGCTTTGGAGAATTAGAAAAGACTTAAAAGAGACAGCTCTCTCTTTTGCTGCTGCTTCTCACCAATCTGCAAACTTTCCAAGGAGAGATCCAAAGAAGAGCAGAGAACAAACCTTTGGGATTCAAGATGAAGATACCTATAAATTCATTTCTGCTTAAAGTGTGCTATGGTTTGTACATTAAAGTATCATTTTATGGTTGTATGGTATTATAGTTTGATGAAGAAATCTCAAAATGTGATGGTGGGTTGGGTTTAGTTTATATTATTTTTGACACTTGTGAAAGTCAAAATTCTTGATTTTTATAATTTATTGGGAGAGTTCTTTTCCTTGAACATTGAAGGAAGTTTGTGCCTTTCTTATTATTTATTTTTTCACTTTAAAGTATCAATCCAAATACTAGTAATCAAGTCTCTATAACCATGATCATCCATATATATATATAGGGAGAGAGAGAGAGAGAAAATTGAGTATTTTGAATAATATTTGGAGTTTGTGCCAAGATATAGTGTTGTGAAATTTGATTGATGGGTCCAAATAAATTAAAAATTGGACATCAAATTCTGCAATAAGGTATTGCAGAATTTAATTAGTGGATCCTTTTATCTTTTACTCACTCCGTTGGTCATATTTAGCAATAATGTATTGCGAAATCTAAAATACTCCAAACCTCCAAATATTATTTAAAATGTCCCCATTTTATTAAATAAAATTTCAAAAAGTATTATTAATTAAAAAGTAAGAGGGAGGGGCATGAAATTGTTAACCTTTTTTTTTGGCATGATTATTATGTATTTTTTTGTCAAATTTTTTTTTTAATTTTTTTGTTCAAAATCCTTACTTAATATGGATTTCTACTACAATTTTGCAGCTAATTATTTGCTACATTTTACTACCAAATTGAAAAAAAAAACAAATAATTGTTTAAAAAATTAAATAAGATCAATTACAATCCGTCCAAAAAATTTCCATAAATTGAAGTTCAAGATCCGTTGTGTAAGCCTTTCTTGCTGCTCGCGCGTTAATGGAAAGGCGACACGTGGCCTCATATTTGCACGCTAACTCACTTCACTGCTCTCAGTCTTACTCATCCTGTGATTCTTCACCTTTTTTCCCATCTCTAAAATCCAATCTCCATCACTTCTCCAGTCCCCATTTCTGATTTTTTTATTTTCTTCTTTTTCCATATCCCACTCTCTTCTTTGTCTCTTTCTCTCTCAGAAACCACCGCATATTCGTCTCTCTCAATTGGATTTTTCTATAAATATCTTCCTCTTTCTTTGTTCTTTTGCTTATTACTGGTTTTTCTCTTCCACTTGCTTCCCAGATACCAAATCCCTTTCGTTTCCTTTATGTTTTCGTCAGTATTGATTGATTCCTTCATGAAAAGGTTATTAATATTTTGAAAAAGAGCTCTCCTTGTGGGTACTTTGCCAAAAAGGAAAAAGAAGTAACAATCTTTTCTATTTTTCTTGCATTTCTTTTCTTCATTATATTATTGCAGATTCCAATTTTGCTTTTTGGGTTTTGCTTTAATTATATTTCTGAATTCGTTTGTGTAAGAAAGATAATTTCTTTGTTTTATTTGGAAAGAAAAAAAGTAAGAACTTTTTCTCTGCTTTAGCCGATTCCATTCTCATTTTTGGGTTTTATTTTAATCATAATCTGAGTTTGTTGTTGTAAGAAAGTTTATTTCTTTTTTTGTTTTGAAGGAAATATTTGGAGGTGAAAAATGGCAGCTAAAGTAGAATCACATGATACTGGTATTAATGGGTCTGCTGTTTCTTCCAAGATTCCTGCAGCTGCACACCCATTGGCTGATGAACCGTCTCAGATTGCCTCCAATATCAATTACCATGCTCAATATAGTCCTCATTTCTCTCCTTTCAAGTTTGAGCCAGAGCAAGTTTACTATGCCACTGCAGAAAGTGTTCGTGATCGCCTCATACAAGTACTTATACTCAAGTTTTGATTGATTGAAGGGTGCTTATTTATTTCATGTTATTTTTTGTTTTTTATTGGTTTTCTCTGCAACTGATAATGATGTTGGATTGTTTTGAAATTGTGCGCTCATGCAATTGTTATTTGTTTTATCATTAGCTTTTGGGGACGGACAATTTCTTACTCACTCTCAAAGCAATATATCCCATAGTGTAGATCCTACTATGCTGTCATTTTATAGTCATAGTTAAATTCATTATTTTTTTTTCTTTGTTTTTGTTTCAACAAAGGTTTTCCGTCTTAACATAATTACATGGTAGTGAACCCTTTTTTTTTCTCCCTCTTCTGTTATTGGGATTCGGCACTCTGCAAGACTTATGCTGTCATTTCTCTATGAATCTTCATTTGCCATCCAGTATGAAAGTTTTGAGAAAGTTTAAAAACAGACTTATGGACAATCTGGATAAGCTATGGTGTTCATGTTGACAAAAAAAAAAGGAATAAATTCATGTATTAATTGCACGGATTCGCAGATCCATATCTCTTCATCCATGATGCGGCATCAGAATGTAAATTCGTCAGACCATTCAGCTGGGTTATGGTAAAAGGAAAAAATTCAGAATGATAGTAAAATAAAAAAAGAAGCCTGATTGATGCGCAAGTTCTGATTGATTATTGCAAAGTTTTTGTTGAAAGATGTTTATACCTTATCGTTTAATCTCTGCAGCAATGGAATGAGACCTATCTCCACTATCACAAAGTTGATCCGAAGCAAACATACTACTTGTCAATGGAATACCTTCAGGGACGCGCTTTGACAAATGCAATAGGGAACCTAGACATTCAAGGTGCATATGGTGATGCTTTAAATAAGTTGGGACATGAATTTGAGGAAATTGTTGAGCAGGTAAACCATTGGTGGCATTCTTTGCATAGAGTCTAGAATTGTGTTCAAATGTATTTATCCATATAGCCGATTTCATGAAACTAAAAACTTCTACCTATCTTTTCATTTCTTTTTGCTTTTTCCTAAATTAATCATATGCAACTTTTAATATAAAGTTGTTGATGATCTTAGTGTGAATAATGATTTTTTTCTATTTTTGTGCGTTCTTATATGGGTTTCACTTTATTGATGTGCTTTGAAGGTCTTTTGGACCATGTCGGCACCAATTAATAATTGAGAAACTCATTTGATTTTATGGTATCAAATGTAATGAATCCACTTAGTGTCGGACTAGTTGACTGTAAATTGTCCTGAAAGATTATTAGCTTATTTTGCACAATAAGTTTCAAGTTTCTTAAGTATTATTCTGTGTCTAATCGCAACATGCATTCCACTAATGATTGTGAAGAATATCTGTTTGTAGGAGAAGGATGCAGCACTTGGAAATGGTGGTCTTGGAAGACTTGCCTCATGCTTTTTAGACTCTATGGCGACTTTAAATTTGCCTGCATGGGGATATGGACTGAGGTACAGATATGGACTGTTTAAGCAGCGAATCACAAAGGGTGGCCAAGAAGAAATTGCTGAAGACTGGCTTGAGGTCTGCTCTTGATTTGAAATATTGTTTAATTCATTTGAAGTTTTTGACATTTTATTTTACTGGACATTCACAGAAGTTCAGTCCTTGGGAAGTTGTCAGGCATGATGTTGTATTCCCCGTCAGATTCTTTGGTCAAGTTCAGGTTAACCCTGATGGATCGTAAGTTTTGGATTAATAATGAATTTTTATTTTTTTCTAATCGACCACAATATTGTGTAGTATACAATAGTTTCAAAGCCTTGATATGTAAAGGGACCATACTTACTTTCAGACTCCCTTCATTTCTTGTGGCTAGTTGATTTTGATTCTCTTACAGCATGCAATTAAATATGAAATGTTCCTTTAATATATACAGCCGGAAATGGGTTGGTGGGGAGGTCATGCAAGCTCTAGCTTATGACGTGCCAATTCCAGGATACAAGACCAAGAACACTATCAGTCTTCGTCTATGGGAAGCAAGAGCTTCTGCTGAGGACTTCAATTTATTTCAGTTTAATGATGGACAGTATGAATCTTCTGCACAGCTTCATTCTCGAGCTCAGCAGGTTAGTTTAGCAAAGATACTGGAAAAGATCCTATAGCCTCCATATATCCTATGTGATATTGACGTGTTGTTAGGCCCCCGATTGTGAAGACATATGTGAGGGGCAAAGGCAGAAATATTGGGAGGGACAAATAAGGAATTTCTACTGTGGGTAGTTAGTTATTGCATTTCGTATATTCTGTTTCTTATATAGGGGTGTTTAGTGTGGGAAAAGGATATGTGTGATTTTGGAGCTAAAGCATTTTGTTTGGGAGAGAGGTGAGGCTCTCGAATTCCTCACTACACCTGTATTTTCTTTTTTTTTTTTTTTACAGAATCAATACAATATACAATAGCCTTCATTTGGCTAGTTATTTCCTTCTTGTGTTGTTGTGTTTGGTGATTGAAAGCAGGGTCCTAACAGTGGTATCAGAGCACCGGTCCTTGTATGAAAACCCGATTTCAGCAGATGGAGAGCAGGGTAGAAGCCATTGAAGCTGATCTACAACAGGTTTTAGCTTGCCTTGATCGATTAGAACGCTTGGATGTTGACTCAGTTAACCAGTCCATGGAGAGATTGTCCCTGATCGAGGATGGGGTCAAGACCGTTCTCCTCAAGCTCAACATAACCCAACCAGATAAGCCCCAATTTCCCCAAGACACATTTCACGAGACCACACATCTGAATCCAGGAAATCGCAGTACCGGAAAACACCAGCAAGAACAGATGGAGACGGCGGATACAGGAGAAAACTCCAACCTCGTTCCTGTTTGGCAAAGATCGGAGGGGATGCCAAGGAAGCTGGAACTCCCTGTTTTTTATGGAGATAATCTAGACGGATGGATTTTGAGGGCTGAGCGTTACTATGACCTCAACGGTTTCTCACCAAAGGACAGACTCCGGTCAACTGTGGTTTGTCTTGAAGGGGAGGCTTTGGCGTGGTATTATTATGAAAGCAGTCGAAGGAGTTTTCATGGGTGGGGTGAATTCAAGAAATTATTGTTGGAACAGTTCCGTAGCACTCAAGTCGAAAATCTAATGGAGCAGCTCTTCTCCCTCCAGCAGACATCCACGGTGGGTGATTATCGGAAGCAGTTCAAAATGCTATCTGCTCTTTTCCCTGATCTACCCAATGCTGTGATGGAGAACACATTTATCAATGGGCTGCAAGATGAAGTGAAATCAGAGCTGAGGTTGTGGGAGCCTCAAGGATTGGGCTGCATAATGAAGGTGGCCCAAATGATTGAAGACAAAAATGAAGCTGCAAGGTCTCGGGCCTTGTCCAGTCACCAAGGATTCAGCAACCGAGCTCAGCCCTTTTCAGGTATGTCCTTGGCCACTAAAAACTTAATTTCCAACTCATCTTCTAAGTCCAGCCTGATGTCGCCTAAGGCCTCATCACCAACTTCTTCTACTTCTTATTCTGTCGCTGCAACCGGCCCCACTCCACAACCACCACAAAAATTCCGGCGACTCACTGAATCGGAAATGAGGGCAAAGCGAGAGAAGGGCCTATGTTACCGTTGTGATGGCAAGTATAATCCGGGCCACCGATGTCCAAACAGGGAGTTGCAGATTTTGTGGGTAGATGAACCTGACTCCGTCGAAGAAGGGGACATACCAGACTTGGGGGCAGAGGAGACAGTTGACGTGGGAGACCTGGACCACTTAGAAATCTCTCTCTTCTTTGGCTGGCCTAACAGCACCTCATACTCTGAAGTTGCGAGGGACAATCAAGGGGCATACAGTGGTGGTCTTGGTGGATTCGGGTGCATCCCATAATTTCCTCTCATCTCACTTGGTCTCCGAACTACACTTACCAGTCACTCCTACCAAGCAGTTCGGGGTCACCTTGGGCACGGGAAGACAGATTAACTCAATGGGAATATGCAGACAAGTCTGCCTGCAGCTTCCAGGAGTAGAGGTAAGGTGCTGGAGTTGAACTCCATGGAAATGCAAGTACAAGTACCCGAAGAAGCAGAAATCCACCCCTTGATTGCACCCTTGTTAGCTGAATTTCAGGATGTTTTCCATCTTCCCAAGGGACTACCCCCGGAAAGGTCACACGACCATGCTATTACCCTGAAACCCGGCACTGCACCTATTTCAGTCCGCCCCTACAAATATCCTCATTTCCAGAAGACAGAGATTCAGAGACTGGTGGCTGAGATGTTGGCTGCAGGAGTAATTCAGCCAAGCCATAGCCCTTTCTCCAGCCCAGTCCTACTGGTCATGAAAAAAGATGGAAGTTGGAGGTTTTGTGTCGACTACCGTGCATTAAACCGAGAGACTGTCCCCGATAAGTTTTCCATCCCAGTAATTGAGGAGCTTTTGGATGAACTACATGGGACAGTCATCTTTTCCAAAATTGACCTCAAGACTGGATATTTTCAGATTCGAATCTGTCCAGAAGACATCCCTAAGACAGCATTCAGAACTCACCAGGGCCACTATGAGTTCAGGGTAATGCCATTCGGGTTGTCTAACGCCCTGTCCACATTCCAGTCCTTGATGAATGAGGTATTCTAGCCCTACCTCCGCAAATTTGTTTTAGTTTTCTTTGATGATATACTTGTATATAGCAAGAGTGTGGAAGAGCACCAGGTGCATTTGAAGCAAGTCCTTACTTCCTTACGCCTCCACAAGCTCTTTGCCAACCCAAAGAAGTGTGTGTTCTTCCAACCAAGGGTGGAATATCTGGGGCATCTAATAGATTCTGCTGGGGTAGCAGCTGACCCAACAAAAATCCAAGCCATGGTGGATTGGCCTATCCCCACTACTCTGCGTTCCTTGAGGGGTTTTTTGGGACTCACGGGCTACTATAGGCAGTTTGTCCAAAATTATAGCAGGATTGCTTGGCATCTTACATAGCAACTTCGCAAGGATGCTTTTCATTGGGATGTTATTGCCCACACGGCATTCCAGCAGCTCAAGGCAGCCATGACCACTCTTCCGGTTTTGGCTCTCCCTGATTTTTCCTTGCCATTCACTATAGAAGTTGACGCCTCAGGTTTTGGGTTGGGGGCAGTGCTCATGCAATAGGGTCGACCATTAGCTTTTTACAGCCAGAAATTGAGCCCTTCTGCACAAGCATCCTCTGTTTATGAGCAAGAGTTGATGGCTATTGTCATGGCTATTAAGAAATGGTGTCCTTATTTGTTGGGGCATCGATTTATAGTAAGAACTAATCAAAAAAGCCTGAAATTTCTGTTGGAACAAAGGATAGCGGAGGGGGATTATGCCAAATGGCTCAGAAAACTGATGGGGTACAACTTAGAGATTGAGTACAAACCAGGATCCACTAACTCAGCTGCTGATGCCCTCTCCCGTGCCCCACATTTAGCCTCCCTTACAGCCCCGATTCTGCTGGACTTCCAGGACATCCCAGCCTAGCAAGCTGCTGACCCCTTCCTCTCCAATATTCTACTGACCATTGCCCACCAATCAACTGCTCATCCTCACTTCCAGCTGGTGGGAAACCTACTTAGGTATAAAGGGAGGCTTGCTTTGCCATCGGACTCACATTACGTTCCATTGCTGCTCCAAGAGTTCCATGGCAGCCCCATTGGGGGTCATGTTGGTATGCGGCCACTTATCAGCGTTTAGCGTCCGAGTTTTACTGGAAGGGCATGAAGAAGCAAGTGCAAGATTTTGTGGCAGCTTGTGACATTTGTCAACGCAGCAAACATGAGGCTATGGCTCCTGCTGGATTTTTACAGCCCCTACCTCCACCTGACAAGGTATGGGAAGATTTAACCATGGACTTTATTGAGGGTCTTCCGAAATCCCGGGGGTATAATGCCATCCTAGTGGTCGTTGATTGGCTCATCAAATACGCTCACTTTATTGCCTTGAAACATCCATTCACAGCCCCTGTCATTGCCCGCATTTTCTTGCAAGAAGTCATCCGTCTTCATGGCATCCCGAAGAGTGTCATCTCGGACCGGGATAGGATCTTCATGAGTTATTTCTGGCGGGAACTTTTCCGCCTTCAAGGGTCTGAATTGAGAAGAAGCACAGCGTATCATCCCCAAATCGACGGCCAAACCGAAGTGGTCAACAAAGTATTGGAGACGTACTTGCGGAGTTTCACCATGCACCACCCTTCTCAATGGTCTTTTTGGTTGGCATGGGCTGAATATCATTACAATACTGCAACACACTCCTCCACTGGCATCACCCCATTTCAGGCAGTCTATGGAAGACCTTCCCCCTTAGCCCGGCATGAGTGGGGCTCGGCTGCTAATCAGGAAGTTGACTACTATTTGACTAGCCGAGAGGCCATTCTCACAGAACTGAAGCACCAGTTGCAGCGGGCCCAACAACGGATGAGCTTGTATGCTGATGGTAAGCGTAGGCAGCTGGAATTTGCAGTTAGGGACTTGGTTTACCTCAAGTTGCAACCTTACCGGCAATCCTCACTTGCTTCCCGCCCGAATGAGAAGCTGGCCCCCCGGTTTTATGGACCTTTCTCCATTGAGAAACGCATTGGAAAGGTCGCATATGCTCTCACTCTCCCTCCTTCCACTCACATCTATAATGTTTTTCATGTGTCACAGCTTAAAAAAGCCATTGGTGACCACCCCTGTCAACCAGCCATTCCCCCTTCCCTCATCTCCAACATGGAGCTGTTGGTGGAACCACAAGAAGTGCGGGGCATTCGACCTTCCCCTACTGCTGGTCCCAAACACCTGGAGGTGCTCATTCGCTGGAAGGATCTACCACCCTTTGAAGACTCTTGGGAGCCCTTTGACATCATCTCCTCTCAGTTTCCACCATTCAACCTTGTGGACAAGGTTGATATTTGGGCGGCAGGTAATGTTAGGCCCCCGATTGTGAAGACATGTGAGGGGCAAAAGCAGAAATATTGGGAGGGACAAATAAGGAATTTCTGCTGTGGGTAGTTAGTTATTGCATTTCGTATTTTCTGTTTCTTATATAGGGGTGTTTAGTGTGAGAAAAGGATATGTGTGATTTTGGAGCTAAAGCATTTTGTTTGGGAGAGAGATGAGGCTCTCGAATTCCTCACTACACCTGTATTTTCTTTTTTTTTTTACAGAATCAATACAATATACAATAGCCTTCATTTGGCTAGTTCTTTCCTTCTTGTGTTGTTGTGTTTGGTGATTGAAAGCAGGGTCCTAACTCGTGTGCTTAATAGACCTTATTCTGTGTTTGCTGTTGCTTACATGGAAAAACTTTTTACACTTGATAAAGTATAAAACTTTTATATTCACCAGAAGTGCATTCGTATAAATTGTCCATATGCAGATTTGTGCTGTTCTTTATCCTGGGGATGCAACAGAAGAGGGAAAGCTTTTGCGACTGAAACAACAATTCTTTCTTTGTAGTGCATCGCTTCAGGTAGGAAAATTGATGATATCTTTATTATTTTTTTCATTTTGTTGTGGTTCAAATCCTCTGAAATTCATATATTCTTGAGCATCTGACTCTGCCTCCGTTGCCAAGTTACATTATTTTTGCATAGTATTTTTTGTCTTAGAAATGTAGAATGGAATCCATTTAGGGAGTATACTATGAACTAAAGTGATTACTTAGCAGTTCACCCATATCTGGCATCATGAAGGCAAAAATAATATGAGCTCAGGAGTCACCCCAAACAACCCAGTGATTCCCATAATTTCCCATAGCCACCAACGCCCTGTTCATAACTAGAGATGACTAAATTTGATTTTTTTCTGTAAAGGGTTGATTTGATTTTAAGATACAACCATTACTCGTGTTTCTTCTGGTTCTCAGTATTGCATTTGCATGGTAGAGCAGTTAGCTTGCCAAGCAGTTATTCTCTGCTTTCCACCCTAATCTTGGGACCAATTGCAGGATATCATTCTCAGATTTAAGGAGAGGAGAACCGGAAAGGGCTCGTGGCAATGGTCTGAATTTTCAAGCAAGGTTGCTGTGCAATTGAATGATACTCATCCTACACTTGCAATTCCTGAGCTCATGCGATTACTAATGGATGATAATGGACTTGGTTGGGACGAAGCTTGGGATGTGACAACAAGGTGCCCAATCTCACGATTATATGGATGATTTTCATAAAATTCCTATCCTTTTTTGTTTTCGATGTTCTCACCATGTCTTGCTGTTCATAATGGTTTTGGAGTCTAATCAATAGTTTAATAATTTGATCAGAACCATTGCTTATACTAATCACACGGTCCTTCCTGAAGCACTTGAGAAGTGGTCCCAAACTGTTATGTGGAAGCTTCTTCCCCGCCATTTGGAGATAATAGAAGAGATAGACAAGAGGGTATTTGATTTAATTTAATTTTACCATCCCACCTTCTCTCTATAAATTTGGATTGTAAAATTGTAGTTTACATCAAATAAGTATGAAAATTTTGCAGTTCATTACAATGGTACGAAGCAGTCGAACTGATCTTGAGAGTAAGCTTTCCAGCATGTGCATCCTGGATAACAATCCTCAGAAGCCTGTGGTTCGGATGGCAAATTTATGTGTGGTTTCTTCACATACAGTATGGCTCCTTTTTTTTTTTTTTGTTTGAAAATTTCAAAGATGGACAGATGGATGTCAATTAAGTTTGAAAAATCATAGAGATGGACCACTTGAGATTGTTGCTTGCTATCAACTTCGCTGTTCATAAATGCCCTTATTTTTCAACCTTCTTTTAAAATTATTGATGTTTGAACCTTTTCCAAATGTCTAATTTCAACTTAAATAACGCACCTCCTACATGCACATCTTCTATGTACTCTAGGTTCTTATTGTTTTTTAACAGTTTAAACCCTTAGGCTTCAACATTAGAACTGAAGTTGGCCCCCATCTCATAGCTTCACCTTTTTGTTGTTTTCTTAAGATCCTATGTGTCCACAATTTGTTGAAGCCCATAGAACGTCATACATATAAACGAAAACTTACTCCATGCGAAATTTTCAGCAACATTTGTTGGTCGTTCCACTGCAGGTGAATGGTGTTGCCCAATTACACAGTGATATTTTAAAGGCTGAGTTGTTCGCAGACTACGTCTCTATATGGCCAAAAAAGTTCCAAAATAAAACCAATGGCATTACACCTCGCCGCTGGCTCCGTTTTTGTAGTCCTGAGCTGAGTAACATCATTACCAAATGGCTAAAAACTGACAAGTGGATTACCAACCTTGATCTACTTACAGGTCTTCGAGCAGTAAGTATCTAAGGTGTGTTCATATGCATGCATATACATGACTACATTACACAACTGTTTTAGTAATATTGCTACTGATGTTCTCTTGAATAGTTTGCGAACATTACGGAGTTCCAGTCTGAATGGGCCTCTGCCAAAATGGCAAATAAGCAGCGTTTGGCACAGTACATACTGCGAGTGACTGGTGAAAGTATTGATCCAAATAGTCTATTTGATATACAAGTCAAGCGAATCCATGAATATAAAAGACAGCTTTTGAACATTTTGGGTGCTGTCTATAGGTACAAGAAACTGAAGGTAGGAGATACAAAGATATCTTTAACATTTTTTGTCTATGACTGATGGTGTGTATTCAAATCTATCAGCTTTATCGTATTCGTAGATTAGTACAGTTCA
Source organism: Excoecaria agallocha (assembly GCA_037975025.1). NCBI lineage: Eukaryota > Viridiplantae > Streptophyta > Magnoliopsida > Malpighiales > Euphorbiaceae > Excoecaria > Excoecaria agallocha. Next base: position 810,679 of record CM075821.1, read on the forward strand.
AAAAATATTGTCCCAAGTTACCTGCAACCTCATTTGTTGCTTGCTTATGCTAGCAAATTATGTTGCTATAACTGTACACTATGTTTGTGAATTCTGTATTCATCTGCTTTCAGTTCATACTTTCTGAAATTTTATGCCTGCATTGTAAAAAAAAAAAAAAAAAAAAAAGCCAACAGAGAATTCTTGCTGTACTGTAATTTTCCAATGGTTAGGGTGTCATATGCTGTAGGTTCTTAGAAAGCCAATAAACAATCTAGGTTTTGGTGAATATCTTAGATCTGACTAAATGTGCAATTATCAGTATCTGGCATGACTTATTAACTGCTATGGGACCTTCCTTTCTTTACTGGAATGTGACAGGAGATGAGCCCTGAAGAACGGAAGAGTACAACCCCACGCACTGTTATGATTGGAGGAAAAGCATTTGCTACATATACAAATGCCAAAAGAATAGTAAAGCTAGTAAATGATGTTGGTGCAGTTGTCAACACTGATCCAGAAGTCAATAGTTATTTGAAGGTAATCAAATTATACTTGATTTCGGACAATACTGGTAGTTGTATCACACATAGAATTGTGTCTAAATTATCTCATACTCCGCTTGTTTATCAAACAGGTAATAATATGTGAGCATATGTTCCATTTTTACTCCATGTGCAAGATTTTCCCTCATAGAATGCACACTTTTCAGGTGGTTTTTGTTCCAAATTACAATGTATCAGTGGCAGAGATGCTGATTCCAGGAAGTGAGCTATCACAGCATATAAGTACTGCAGGCATGGAGGCAAGTGGCACAAGCAACATGAAATTTGCACTTAATGGTTGCCTTATAATAGGAACGCTTGATGGGGCTAATGTAGAAATCAGAGAGGAAATAGGAGAGGAAAATTTCTTTCTCTTTGGTGCAACAGCCGATGAAGTCCCTAGACTACGCAAGGAAAGAGAGAACGGCTTGGTAAGAAATTTGCAATTTATGTTGACATTGGCGTGTAAATGCTATTCTAATTCCTAATTTTACAAGTAGCCATGTCATGAATGATTAAACCAAGCTAAAAACGGTGAGTGTAGATCAGGTAGAGGAATTAATGTAGTCGCAAAAGTTCATCAACTATGACAGAATTAATCAAAAGCATGCAAATTTTCCAATTAGATTGCCTGTTGCATCATTCAAAAGTTTGCAACTTGACTGTAGCCTGTTCTTCTTAATTTAGCAACAGAATATCTTGAAGTACTATCCAAACCACTTTCAATCAAACAGAAAAAATGCTCTAAATATTTCACACATAAGTTCTCTTCTACTGCCTTAAATAATTGCCTTGCTTTACTGTTATTTTCCTCAATTTGTTCATTTCCATATGGGAAGATTCAATCAGCTTTCCTGGACTAATATTTGCTTGTGGTCATGAGACAGTTTAAACCAGATCCTCGTTTTGAAGAGGCGAAGCAGTTTATAAGAAGTGGGGCATTTGGAAGCTATGATTACAACCCACTTCTTGATTCTTTGGAGGGGAACTCTGGTTATGGCCGCGGTGATTACTTTCTCGTTGGCTATGACTTCCCGAGCTACTTGGCCGCTCAAAAAAGAGTAGATGAAGCTTACAAGTAAGATACACTCTAGTTTTGAATTTGACATTTCTGCACGTTGTGGGATGGATATTTGTGCAACATTATGCTTTGAAAGCATATGAAACACATGCCAACAAGAAGACATTCTTTGGGAATTCATGTGACTATTATCTCCCCTTAATTCTGATCAAAACCCTAGGCTGTTTGCAAACATTAGTTGAAGCTGAAACCCTTCGACTCTGCATGCTGTTGCTGTTAACTTGTACATGAAAGATTTGTTGTATGCATTTGGCTGGTAGATTAATAGGAGGTGATAGTCTTCTAAAACAATACTACATGCTGCTTGCAGGGATCGCAAAACATGGCTGAAAATGTCCATATTAAGCACCGCCGGCAGTGGCAAATTCAGCAGTGATAGGACAATTGCTCAGTACGCAAAGGAGATCTGGAACATAGAAGAGTGCCAAGTGCCATAATTTTCAGCTATGTGCTACTTTTTGTTCTATGTATATGATTATAATCGAGCCAAATTGACATAGAAATAAAGGAGTACATCAAGGGAAGAACAAGGGTACTTGTACCAAAACATGCATATGGGAGATACTAATAATTGAGATGCTATGCATATGTCATGCTGCACGCTTGTTCTACGAGCAATATTGCCAATAAAATCAAACTTTTATTTCTGTTATAGTATTTAATCTTGAGTCTACTTGTATATGCATTTATCCTTAGCAGATCAGGCGAGAATGCGTGTACTCTCTTTTTGTGAACACTTACGAATATATACCAATTTGGTCTCTTTTACATTGGACAGCAATATACTCGTGGCATAAGTATACTCAGCACATCAAAGGAAAATTTTGGTGGTTTTGGAATAAGCCAAATAACGTTGTGAATAGAAAAATAGAGCAGTGCCGCTCTTGTTGTCAGCATAAAAATTTGGTTACAAGTTTCATTGTGAAGTGAGCAGCAGTCTCCAACACAAGCAAGAAAATATTCTTTTGGTTTTAGAGTTTACAAGAAATGAAAACACCACCTCATTAGACATCATTAAATGATTTTTTATCCTTCATGGTAACAAGCTCCTTGAAGTAAATTCCTTTAAACTAGCTTTGCTGCTCATAATGTTCCATTCAAACCGCTTCCTCTCTCTTCCAAAAATGTCCTATCTATTTTTATCTGCTCCACCCGCACTTATCACCTCTAGAAAGCCTAATCAACTCCGTTTTTGGTGAAGCCCGCGAACAGGCCTATAGGCGTTATATGATTAAATGATTCTTATCAAATTAAATGAGCATAACCAATCTCAAGAACATAAATAGAGCATCGTAAACAAGGGAAAAAAGAAACGGCCATAGGCCAATTGTTTTATTTACCATAAATGCAGTAGTTAATAGAAAGATCCAAACCCAATTCTCGGAACACTCTTAACATGGATACCATATTGCTATTCTAACACACACTTTCCACTTCTCAAGATGATGGAGAAGCAGACCTGGGACTAACTGATCTAGAAACCGATCTGGGACTAGGACTCCCGCTCACACTCCTAGAGTAACTATCTTGAGAATCTTCTAGTCTGGAGTTCTTCCTTCCCCTTGGAGATGGGCCTACAGAGTAACTCCTCCTATAGCTCTTCTGTACCCTTGGAGATAAGCTTCTAGAGTAGCTCCTCCTTGAGCTTCTTCTTGGTGAAGGGGAAACACTAGGCGAGCAGCTCCTCCTTGGGCTTCTTCTTGGTGAAGGGGAAACACTAGGCGAGCAGCTCCTCCTTGGGCTAGGGGTTATGCTGCTTGAGTAACCCCTTCTTGAGCTTCTCCTTGTCCTCCGGGGTGTAGGGCTCCGAGAATAAGATCGATATCTCTGTCTTCTATAGTATCTGTAATCTGGTGAGTAGTACCTGGAGCCATAAGGTGAGTATGATCTGTCACGTCTACTAACTGGAGACCTGCTGTAAGGAGATCGAGAGTGAGACCGCCGCCGGCTATAGTAATAGGGTGACCGAGAGACAGAACGGCGCCGACTGCTGTAATAATAGGGTGATCGAGAGTACGTTCGACGAGAGTAAGACCGGCGTCGACTGCTGCGACTGCCGTAACAATAGGGTGATCTTGACCCAGAGTAAGACCGACGCCGGCAGCAGTAATAGGGTGAATATGATCGCCGGTAGGATTGGCGCCGGCTGTAATAAGGAGAATATGACCTACTCCTACTACGCCCAGATGAATAACTAGGTGACCGACTCCGACTCCTTTCATAAGGAAAGTAGCTGGGAGATCGACGAGGAGAATAACTAGGTGTCCAACGGCGCACTGAAGCAAACAGTTAGAAGAACTATTAGAACTTGGAGGAAAGAAGTGCACAACAACCCAATCAAATAGAGCATAGCTCCAGTATAATGTTAAATCATCTTACCACGGATGGTTCTAAGACCAAGATACCTTCCAGGAGTAGGAGTCCGTCCTCTCCGCCTCTTAGCCTATCACAAATTAGAAGAGTCAGTTCATCATCTAACAAACCAATTTAGAAATAACAGGTAAAACAGATACAAATTAATTTTTGTATATACATAATAAATAGAAAACAACCATATTTTAGTTAGCATATTAAAAGCTCATAAACCTAATTTTTGCAAATAAAAACTAAAGCAACATAAGATTTAATTGCTAAATAAAGGAGAGAAATGCAGGGCATACAACCCTAACAGTCTGAACTTCTGATGTGTTTGATTTGTTTGTTTAGTTGTGGGAGTTTGGCGAAGAGCTGCCTCACACAGCTAACCTGCTGCCACAGAAACTTCAAGTGCAAAGAAGCAAACAACTTTCAATCTCATAAAAACTAATAGCAAACCATCCAGAATTCTCAACACAAATTTAGAGCAGAGCAAGGTAACCAAGAACCAATAAATTGAGTTGGCCATTGTTAACAAAATGAGAAAACTATTTTACCTTTTCTACTGTAATGACACGGCCCTCAAGAGCAGATCGGTTCAAATACTTAATGCAGCGATCAGCCTCCCGTACAGAGGACATAGTGACGAAACCAAATCCACGAGATTCTCTAGTCCATGGATCAACCACAAGATGAACATCAATCACCTATAATTATCAAGGCTCTACCCAATTAGTACCTAGAAATTGAAGACAGGTCATCCACCAAAATAAAAAAGATCATTTGGCGTACCGTTCCTTCACTGGCAAAATGCTTCTCAAGGTCTCTCTTAGTGATTCGAGGAGACAGCCCGGTCACGTACAAATTGTTACCAGGATTATCCACAACACTTGAGGGGCTCCTGCAAACCAAATCAAACACAGTTTAGCTATAAGCTAAAACAGACAGCCCAAAATAAAAAGGAGGCTCATCAACCATGGCCATACCTTGATCTGCCCCTCGACCTGGACAAAGACCTTGACAAAGACCTGCCGTAGCGCTTGTATGGTGAAGGAGAACGAGAATACCTAGACCTTCTGGAGTATGACATCTATTACATCACAGGTAGAAAACAACATTCAATAAGTAAGTCCAACTTGAAAGAACTAGACTCCAAAGTCAATCTGAATAAGCAACCGGCTAAACAAAAATGTAACATTTATCAGCTGTGTAAAACTTATTGCAATTCAATCGAAAAGAACAAATTTAACAGACACTTGAAATTAAACGGGGAACAAAAATGCATATTATGAATAACCAAACCTAGCACAAAGCAAAATATAAGCAAAACTACCAGGAAACTCATCAATCCGAGAAAAAAACCGAGGCATAAATATTAAAAACTGAAAAATCAGTGCTAACTTTAAAATTTGAAGCCCAACAATAATCTGCAAGTCACAACAATAAAATTCACAGAACCTTGAAACAGAGAGGGAAACAAATCGTATCTTCTGCAGGATCACAACAACAACGATAATATGTAAATCACAACAATAAAATTCACCGAAACTTGAAATAGAGAGGCTTCTGCAGGATCACAACAACAACGAATCTTGAAACAAAATACACCAATTTTACAGTCCAAAACAATAACCTTAATTATACAACCTTGACTGCTATATAATCAAAATACATATCGCAGATACATAAACACGAACAAGTGCGACAAACCTTCGATCCAAGACGACAAGCCTAATCAAATTCAATCAAAATTGAAGAGAACTTAGATGAAGAACATACCGTGAAAAGGAAAGAAACTTAGGGCTGTAAGGCAATCTGGGGCTTTTAAGGTGGCTCAATCTCTATCTCACACACCGGAGAGGAGAGAATAATAAACAATAACAGGGGGCGAAAATTGCTATATAATGAGGGATGATGAGGAGAAGTTTCTGGAGAAGCGGACGCGAAACCAAACTCAAATCCAGTTATACTACGAGGGCTTTTTCGCCAATTTAAGAGCTGCAGTTCTGTTCCAGTTGGGTGTATCATAGTGCGACAAATGGCGGGAGGGTGCAGAATTTCAGAGCGAGAGACGAAAACGAAAGCAATAGCCCACAGATGTTAATTGAAAAACTATTAAATAATAATAAATCCTTTTGTTTGGTCCAAATTTATAGCCTAACCTGATCCAACATTACGCATGCAGACTCACACCGGACACTAATTTTCATTAATTTTAGTTAAGAAAATGAACATGCAGTCGCCATTCAAAGTATAAATCGAACTTGAAATGCTATACCCAGCATTTTGTATGGTTAATTATAATTTATATTATAATCACCAAAATAGAATTTAGCTATTGTAATGCTATAATCAATATATTATAATTTATAATAAAAAATAATTTAATTTTTATTTTATAATATAAAAATTATAAAATTTAAAAAATTAAAAATTTAGCTAAAAAATAACTTTATTTTTATTTTAATTTATTTTTCAATTTATTTATTTATTTTTTAATAATGCAGTTTATATAATATTAATACAATAATTTCTCGATTTGTATAAAATCAACCAAATCAAAATAAAGCTAAATTATTTTTTTCGATGGCTGAATTCTTAATTTTTCGATTTTTGTGATTTTTTTTTTGTTATAAAGTAAAACTTTAGTTATTATTTTGCTAGAAATAGTAATATAATAACAATAACTTAGCAAAATTTTAGTAATCACAAATGAAATTAACCACATTTCATTTTATGGTTAGTTGTTTTAGCAATTGCTTAATAAATAAAACCGAATGAGAATGTTTGAAACTATCTCTAAACTTTCCTTTGATTAGATCATATCTTTAAACTTTTATTTTAATACACATAGATTCAAATAAATATTTAATAAATAAAAAAAGGCATTTGCAAAACTCAAAAGTGTACTAAAATTATACTATTGTTTTATTTCAATTTAATAATTTTGATAAAATAATTATGGAGTTAATACGAATAAAAATAAAAGTTTAAAGAGGTAATATGATCAAATAAAAAATTAAGAATTTAATAGAAAACAAGTGTAGATTCAAATTCCAAAGACCCCAATATATGTTTTGCCTTTATTTTATTGTAACGCTAACTTAAATGCAGAACTGAAAATATTATCTTTTAACATCAAACAGTTTATGTTCTTTCAATAAATATTTTATTTTTCAACTGTAGTTACAAAAGGTCTCATTCTTAATCCTACCATTATCAATGGCTATACAGGATTATAATTTACTTATGACACTATTCATTACGAGTAGTTTTGCAAACCGGCATATATATATGCAAATTGTTGATCAGTTAAAAGTCAATTGCGGTTCACAGGAAGAAGAAGAAGAAGAAAGAGAGAGGGACGGAGGGGGGCGGGGCGGGAGGGTTGGGTGGTGGCTGGATTTTAGTGGGAGAAATGGGGTGTTCATTACCAATGGACTTCAAATAGTTATCACCATTTGTCTTTGGATCATTTGTTTCAACTCAACCAATAAAATATATCCAAACGGATGTCTCCATCTCTGTTCTTTCACATTCTACTTTTACCTTTCTGCATTTTCCTCTTGCAAGTTCAGGTGGCTCCTTGTGGCTTTCCTTGAGATTTACTCAACAATCAATAACCAGCTCCAAAGACACGTCAGCATTACGAACAAACATAAGCCTACGGCTTCACACGCTCTCTAATGAACTGCTCCACCTGAGATATCTCACCAATCAATCCAGCAGATTCTGCAATGGTGACTTTGTTACTGCAATGTGAAAATGAAAAGGCTTCCCCAGGAATCCCAAGAGTAAAGTCGTTTGCAATATCAGCTTCGGATATTGCACTTCTAGATGCTCGTAATTTGTCACTGCAATAGTGAAAGTGCTGCATTCAGACTTTACTTGAATTGAAACTATCACATAATAACAGAATAAATGTTTGATGAGCTTTAAGCAAGCATGCCAAGGTGCTTCGGAAGTGGTTTGAAACCAAAATGCTAGTATCTCTAAAGATATGCATAATCAGACGTAAAGCACTTTGACTGTTTGCTATTAACATTTAGTAGGAGCACAAGTTGTTATACTAATGAAGCATATGACCCTGCCTAGAGTCCACAATGCAAGCACCAGGAAATTACTTAATCGGAAAAGAGATGAAGCATTACATTTCTTTCTCCAGTTGTTTCCGGATAAACTCCTTAGTATGTGCAGTCACTTTGTCTGTCTTATTACAACAGATGAGAACTGGAATTTTCCTTTTGACAACACTCGCCTTGGTCAAAATATCATACAGATACCTATCAAATACAACCTTTAAAATATTAGAATATCACCACATTTCTAGTTGGGTTTGTGAAAGTGTATGTCCAAACATGCATGCTGAAATAAAAAAAAAAAACTATCCTAAAGCTTAAAAATTTACTCTGAAACTCCACGCAAATTGGGTAAGAATTCCAAAGCATCAACAACAAAGACTATGCCAGCAGCTTGAGGCAAGAACTCATCTAGCTTGGGTCGAAGACGAGAATGCCCAGGAACATCAACTAGATGAACAGGCTTTATTCTGCCTTTCTGTCAAGGTGCAAAAGAAAAGTAGGGTAAGATTAAAAAAGAAAAGGAAGGGAAGGAACATATGTTCAATGGAATATCATTTCAATGTACTGTAAATTCAGGATGAAGAACAATGAAAAGAATGAGAATTTAAAATCCTCCAAATGCCAGAATACCATCCGAACATACCTTGGAGCTTTCAGAATGTAGAATGAAAGTGCCTTCATTTGGTTCCATTGAAGTAACAGTGCCCTGATGCGAAGAACCATCCCGAAGCTGGCAGAAGCATCAAATGATAGAATTAGAGTAGAATCTGTGATGCGCAAACAGCATTTGTCCATATTTTTTATGGTCAAGGTAATCAAGCAAGAAAGCATACATGTTAAAACCAATAGGGATATTCCCAGCAACAAGTTTATTTAAGATTTTCAAGGAATTAAACCAAATTAATTGGAGCTTACTTGATAGAAAAGGACAGTTTTCCCACTTCCGCTAAGCCCAGTGAGCACAATGGTATTAGATTTTGTGCGTTTGAATAAGCGAACTGCAAAGAAAGGCAAAGTTACTTTTTTTTTTTCAAAAAACAAAATGGACATGCAATATCAGGAATTACAACACATTGTCAGATAGTACTTTCTAGTCTTCCATACAGTGTTAGCTAGATGTGAGGTGAAATTGAAACGTTAGGATATAACAAAGATTCTATTCAGACAATTAAGATAACTTTCTTCCTGTCCTTTAAGAAATAACCCGTTTGCAAACAGAAATAAATAAAAAATGCTAGAACATATTAACCAGATTTTAAAACAAATCCCCTTAAAGTTGTGCATCGCATCAGATTATATTCAATTTCAACGAATTTTAACTCCAATTCCTGGACATTAAAGATAAATTCACATAACCCAATAGTGCTAAGTTGTTAATAAATATTAAAGGCAAATGATTGTCACCAAACTTACAATGAAATTAAGTTTTTCCAGGACAAGAAGTAAAAAGAAATTACATATACATGCATAAGTGACAGTAACAACACCAAGATGCTTCAAATGTAAGACACAATCCATGTCCCTTCATGGATCAAGTACAAATAAACTCTTAACAATCAACTAATCCAAACAAAAGAGTATCAGAGAAACACTTAATCAGTTCAAAGATGTCCCATGACCCCTTAAGCCAAACAGATCAAAAATTCAAATCACACTCTCCACAAACATTAAAAGTTATAACTTTGAAATGCCCAAATAATAAAACCAAAAAAAAAAAAAAGAGGAATCATAATTGAGTCAACACGAGACAGAGAAAATCAAAAAGAAAAAGGGAGGAGTAAATTACTTATTATGAGGAAAAAAGTGGTGAGAAGTAATACAGCAGCAGCAGCATAGAGCTGGGCAGGTGGTATCTGATTCACAAATTCAATTCCTTGATCTAACCATTGTTTCGCCTCATTTATCCACTGGTCCATTCCTTCCATTTCCACAATTCTGCAAATCACAGTGGTTAGAGTAATCGGACAATGGAGAAGAAGGACAAGATGAAATTACACGCCCTAGATGGAGATGAATTCAGCCCAATTTTTTCCCCCAAGTAAAAGGTCGCAAAGAATATAAAATAAATTGATGCTAAGGGCTAAGCATTATAATAAATAACACGCACCAAAAACTTGAAGATGTACATTGTTTTCCCTTGCAGTTGATTTTGCCTAACTAATTGTTAATGTGTTATATAATTATACTCATCAAGGTACTGGATTAGCTAAAGTTCATTTTTAACCAAAGGATTAAAATATCATTTCCGACTTAACTAATACCAAACAATAAAATTTAGAAATCTAAGATCAGATACTTATGTCAGAGTTCTTAATTGCATTGAATAATTTGTTTTCAAAAGGATTAACAAGACAGGTTTCATCTTCTTTGGCCAACTTCAAGTTATTGAGGTACCTGTAAGTACAGGAATCCATCTTCAACGATAAAAATTTGTTCCAGCTATGCAACTTTGTTTAACAACTTCGTTTAACTTCGTGATCAAAACAATGGTTTGTTTTCTTCAGGGATTTGTCCAACAATAGCCTAACAGGACATTTGCCTGAATTTCTATCGCAACTATCAAATTTGATAGTAAACACAAAACTCTACTAAAATTGCGGAGAAACAAAAGCAAAGGGAGAAAAACAATAGAAAGACAGAAGAATGAAAAATGGAGAAAGAATTGGTCATCAATTGAAATCTATTCAAATTTTTCATTCAACAGAGAATTTCTAGACTCCTAAATCATCTAAATCATCATATCAAAAAAAATACATAAAGACCAGACGTGAATTTCTATAATTGGATACTTGCGAGTATACAGAACCAACCTCAAATCAAATGTCACCAGAATTTCGCCGCCGGCCTAGAGAAGAGAACTGAAGAAGAGCTTCGTCGCCGATCTAGGATTTCGCCGCTGGCTGCTGGAAAAGAACGGTGGCGGAGAGGAGCAGCAGAACAATTATTTATATATATATCAAAACACGGTCGTTCGATGGTTTCCGGTTCATTTGGATTATTTGCGGATCCGGTTTTTTCATTTCTCGTTTTCTATTGAATCAGATCCAATCAACTACCGGCTCGCGCTGAAATCGGTCCAGTCCGGTTTTAAAAAAACGAAGACTCGGGAGAACCTGGTTTCATATTTCTTTTGAAGAGTATTCGCACTTTTTCAAGGTTCACATTATCTTTATCTATTACGTACTTTTTGAAGCTCGAACTTATAATCGACCAAATATTTACTTTTACGCATTTAGTAAAAATACTTATGTTTTTACCGATGGCTATCCATCCGAATGGTAAAAAAATCAGATTCCCTTAAATGATATCACATATTCAATTTTTATTTTACGCAGGTAGCGTATACTATTGGTAGGACCGTTCTCAATTATGAGTTCTAAATTTATTTTTGATGCTTATAATTTGAGTATTTCTTGATGATCAAATTCTGTATTTAACCTCTATCCCTCTTTGAAAAATGGAGCAAATTATGGCACTTGTCTTTCAGAGCATTGGCATTGTATGGCTATTGGTAAATATGGTTTTTTTTTGGTTAAAATATACTGCACATGTCATTAATCTCACATCACCTGCATATAAGTTTGAGTTGGGGTGTTCAAAATCCGATCCTATCCGAACAATTCGAATAACCCGATTCGAATAAGAAATTTGAGTAGGGTTGTTAGGGTCGCGTAGGGTTAGGAATTTGGGGGTTGTTCGAGTCGGGTTAAACCCTCATTAATCCGAAAAATAAATATTCTCCTCCAAAACGTACCGCTTTATGGAAATGGATCAAGTTCGAATCGGATCGATCCAATCCGAATCCCATTTTTTAAAATTAAAATAAAAAAATAATTTTAAAAATAAATTCAGATTATTCGGGTGAAATTCGAAATTTTGAGGGTTATTCGGATAGGGATCCGAATTATTTATAGGATAGGGTAGGATTGAAATATATGGTGTTGTTCAGGTTTCGAGTTATTCGGGTCGAATTGACCCGAACCTGCCCGATGAACACCCCTAAGTTTGAGGGCTCTTTACAACGGCTTGGGCACTCTTCTGCAATGTGAAAAGACTTGGAAACAATAATTCGGATGAGGAGTAATGGGCATTAATTATGTAGAAACTATTGCTTATTCTCTCTTAATTGGATTTTATATGTCTGTTAAATCAAGATTAAACCTAAATGGAGTTGATAACATGCAAAGGTTCTTCCCATTGGTGTTTGTGATTAATATAATGGTGGATGAAGTTCGTTCTCATGGGAATACTATTTTGATTGTTTGTCTTTAACCATATAATGGCTAAAAAGTTCATCATAATTTACTTCATCTTTATGATGGTGTCTTGATGCTGTTGGTAGGGTATTAAAATTTGAGTGTTTTCAATTCCAGGCACAAGACCATTTACTAGGAGTTATTTTCAAAGGATCTTCTGCCAGCTTGAAGCAATACATAGTCTTTGTTCTCAAGCCTGAGATGCCAGCATCAATGCCGATATCTAACTTGCAAAATAAAAAGGCTGGTGATAGCCTACAAGGTTATGTGCTTATGCCAAAATCGAAGCGCGGTGGAGAAGAGTACTTCTATTCTACTGCTTCTCGTAAAGGATCAGTTGCTATCAACATAAAATTACCATACCAAGGCAGTGCTGCTGGTGCCAGTTATGAAGTTAGAGGAATGGACAATATAGAATTTTTATGCATATGCAATTGTAAAATAAAGGTTGACCAGGTTGGACTCCTTGAGGATGTTAGCAATACAGCTTTCTCTAAGACAGTTCAACAGTTGGCGGAACTGAAATCTGGTGCAACTAAGTATCCTCCTGCCTTAGATCCACTAAAAGGTAAAGCATTAGTTAATGAAGATGATGCATAATTTTTTGGATAACAATGAACTGTGTGATTTGCAGGATCTGATTGCATTTGTGATTTATATCTCCTTTATCGCATGCCTAAGAAGATTAAGTGTCCACTGTCATTAAAAAAAAAAAAAATTATGGAATTCATGTTTGTCCTACTGGCTTGAATGTTCTAGGAATTCGTTGCCCTTTTGAAACTGTGTATATATATTGACAAGAGTTATGATGGTTAATAATCAGACCCAGTAACAATTTGACTCATCAAACGGCTTTTCCTGATTCATGAAATGTCTTCCAAGTGATTTGCGATGACTTATCTCTAATCGTTGGCACTTTTCAAAGGCTAAACCTTAGGCTTTAAGGATCAGCTCCTGGAACGTGACTTTAAAGTCTATCTTACTGTAGTTGAATACCTGTTGTTTCAGAGTCTAAAAGATAAATCCCTTTTTCTTTTTATCTTGTATTATCCCTTCATGTTAATATTAATGAAATGCTCTGTCAGAAGTATGGAATTGCTATATCTTGCTGTTGATGCATTAGTGTCTACCTGTTTATTTGGTGTGAAATTCATGTCCACCCAGCTTGTAGTTTACTTTCTTTGCCTGTAGGGTTATCACAATGATACATGATCATGCCATTCTTCTGCATGAAGCTGTGATGCTGGATTGTGTTAATACCATGGGGATTATATGGATCGTCTCATTGATGTTGAACTTTTTTATGTATAGTGACAGTCAGCTTGATGCATCTTTCATCTATTCTCAAGTTACAACTGAGATTCTTTTAACATGATGACTACTTGTAATCCATCATATATCAGTAATTAATAAGTAACTGTTTTATTTTGCTTTTCTCAATTTATACATTTTTTACCGTTTCACAAGGTAGCTAATTTTAGTCTTTAACAGTACAAAATACTGACTCTTGAAGCTCTTTGATGGTGATTTTTGTGGCAGATCTGAAGATGAAAGATATGAATCTTGTGCAAGCATATCACAAATGGACTAGACTATTGCAAAAGATGGCAATGAATAAGTGTCATGGGTGTATAAAACTGGCATTTAAAATCACAGTAAGCTGTATTGCTATGAGCCTCTTGGGACTATAATTTATTTTTTTTTCTGCGGCAGGGAACTCCATTTGCTGATATCTGTGATCTTACTGATGTCCCTGAAGGCTTGATAGTACGGACCATTGTCAGGCTAGATGAGACATGTCGCGAGTTTAAAAACGCTGCTGCTATTCTGGGTAATTCTGCACTCTATAAGAAAATGGAATCTGCATCCAATGCAATAAAACGTGATATAGTGTTTGCAGCTAGCTTGTACATTACAGGAGTATAATCATGAAGGAGCTTACACAAATTAAGCCACTACTCAACTGCACAACCAACCTACAGATGTAAATTAAACCATTGATATGTTGTATATTAGTTGGTGGCGCACAATTTTATCAGCCTAATGACACAATCTGCCCTCTGTTGATTGATCTTGCTAATGAAAAATTGTAGATTTTAGGCTAAGGGAACTTTTCTTTTTCCCACTGTAGGCTGAATGATAATTTTGTTGAAGTCTGATTAAGTTCCAAGTGCCTTTAAAAGGCATAAAGGAAAGTTACTTCTCCATCAAGTATGATGATAGCCCATTCTCCTTGCATTTAATCCAGAAGCTTTTTTACTGGATTAGGTGTTCATTTATTCTTTTTCGGTATGTTTTTCAGTTTCTTCAGTTTTGATTTTTTTTTAGTGGTAAGGGAAGTAATCCAAACTAGAAGTGATGTGCTCCATGATGCACACAAAGGAAAAATTCATACTTTGGTTCATATATTTTAACGATTTTACACATTAAATTTTTATATTTTCAAAATTATATATTGAGTTTTCGAATTTTTTGAAAACACATTAAGTTTAAAATGAACGGTAAAAACGGCGGTATAATACAAGTGTGGTTAAAGTCACTTGTATTTTAACGGGATATTATTTTATGTCCGTTTGAATTTAATGTATTTTAATAGATAAGTTTAGGAATACAATATATAGTTTTGAAAATATAGTAATTTAATGTGTAAATATATAAAAGTTAAAAGATTTAATATGTAATTTTAAAAGTATAAAAATTTAAAATATAAAAATGTTAAAGTTAAAAAATTAAATTATGGATTTTGTGAAATACAAAATAATTATTTTCTTATGATATAATGGTGAGCATTGTGCAACACTACCGTGCACTTAATCATCATACTTTTAAAATTATGTATTTAGTCTTTGAACTTTTTGAGAAAAATATATTAAGTTCAAAATAAGCAGTACAAACGATAATATAATATTAACGTAGTTAAAATTTATTTAAATTTAATATATTTTAATAAATAAATTTAAAAATTTAATATGTAATTTTGAAAATAAAAAAAAATTAATATATAAATAAGTAAAGATTAAAAAATTAAACATATAATTTTAAAAGTATAGAGATTTAATATGTAAAAATGTTAAAATTTAAATATTAAATTAAGTATTTTATCAAACACAAAATAAAAATTTTCTTATGGTTGAACGGTGAGCATTGTGCAACGCTATCATGCACTTAATCATCACCTAGGGAGTAGAGATTTAAATTTAAGAACGTGCATTATAGTGAAATTAGTTTTACTAGTGTAATGTTATGGACCGACAATTTTGATCTTCTTCTTGCAGAAATTCTGGAAAATTGAACGTTTCAAGAACATAAAAGCGTAGAATATTAATTTATAAATAGGACAAGCATCCAGGTTCTTCATTACAATGATCATAAAATTGACAAATAAACATTCTTATTTGCAACAATGATAGAGGAACACATGACTTTATATTAGCTTTGAACTTCAAAGCAACCATCCTTCGTCTCAACTGTCGCTCCTTTTCGGCTTGTCCGAAGCAAAAGTGACCTGAATTACAAGTCGATATTGAATTTATTTGAAAAAAATTGTTAAAATATTAAAAATATATATAAAAAAAGGAGTCAGAGATTAACCATATCATAAGCAGCAGCAGCTGGAATCCAATCATTGGTTGCTGGGTTTCCTCTGCAAGAGGCATGGCAAGTAGATATATTGCCGTTATCTGATGCTAAGCTAAAGCATTTGCCATTTGAATTCTCCATTTTGATGAACCCTGTTCCTGTCTGCAAATCAACATAATAATTCTATTTTTATAAACATTTATGAAATGAACAAATCGAGATATTTCTGGTTAAAGGAAATGAAAAATACTGTATGGTGCTGCTTGTCAATGCAATTGAGATCCTTGTAGTATTCAGTTTCCACAAACTCCTCTCCAGCTTCTCCTTTTCCCTTGTAAATTACTTTCTGCACAATAATAATGATAATAAATAATATAACTAATAATAATTAGACCTATAAATTTATATATATATATATATTCACTGATTAATTCAATAATACAGCATCTTGTAAACGTTTGGTTTTCACTCTACAAATGTGAAATTAATTAAGAAGTTAAAGATTATATTTGATTTTAAATTCAAAAAGCACTAAGGTAACAACAAGCGTTTGTAGTCCAACGGTTAGGATAATTGCCTTCCAAGCAATAGACCCGGGTTCGACTCCCGGCAAACGCATGATGATATTTTTTTTATTCTCCTTTCTCTTTTTTTTTTTTCCATTCATCCACGAAGGTTCATTCAAGAATTTATATATTTTTTTATTTTTTACAATCATTCCATATTTAATTTTTCCCTAAATTACAAAACAATACAAATTTACCTTTAATTAAACTGAGTATTAATTCAAAAATGCATTATCATTGTAATATTGATTCATATTTTGCTACCATCATTACCAAATGGAGACTTACATTAATAAATTAGTTCATATATTCCTTTATTTACTGTTAAAAATTTTTCATATTTATTTATTATAAACAAAAATAAATATGAATCATTTTATATTTTTAAACCATAAAAAATTTAACGGCAATTCTATACCATTTTGCATTTCTTTTATAAATACAAGACAAAATCTTTAATTTAATCTCTAAACTTCAATATTTTTAAACATTAAATTTTTATACTTTCAAGTCTACATATTGAATTCTTTAATTTTTATGTATTTATTCATTAAGCCACTATGTTTTCAAGCCTACACATTAAATTTTTAAACTTATTTATTATAACATATTAAATTTAAATGGACAGCAAAAACAATAATATTTTATTAAAATATGCATGATTTTAACTGTATTTATATTATATCACCATTTATACCGTCTATTTTAAATTTAATATATTTTTCTCGAAAAAATTCAAACACCTCGCTTTTAGTTTTAAAAGTATTAAGATCCAATTTATAAAATCACTAAAATAGAAGGACCAAAATATAAGTTTTTCCTAAATACAATTGAGCCTCATCCCATTAATTTTGGTACTGTTAATCTAAAAGTATATCTAAATTCTATTGGACAAATTCACAAAATATATCTAATTAATGAGGAATAAATTGAACAAAGGTAGAGGATAGGAAGATAAAACTCACTTGAGAATGATTAGCTTGGAGACGCTGAAGCTCTTGAAATTCAGGAATGGAAGCGTTATGATGATCAGCGAAATAAACAGAATCAGAATACTGATTAGAAAATTCACTTCGTTGAGGCTTAGAATGGCGTTGGGGAGCCATTCCATTAAAATAATCTCTGGTTTGTTCTTCGAGTTTCGCTTCTTCCTCCATCGATAAGTGTACGTCGCTTCTGTTTGGCCTTCTGTAACACTCCATCTCTCTCTCTCTCTCTCTCTCTCTCTCTTACTTTTCTTAACTATTTCTCTCTTCGATTGGATTGGGCTGTGCTATAGAGATATTTATCTATGAAATGTTGCTTTCTCTGCGCTTTTGATTATCAACAAGTTGGACGGATTTGGATCATGTCTGGGACTATTTATGAATGTTGGGACCTGAGAAAATATCTAGTTTGGGCGAAAATATCTAAAGTTGCTTTGAATTATTGGTAGGTAAGGCATGATAGGTTATAGGTACTTGGGATTTAAATTGGCAAGAAAATAAATTAATTATTTCAAAATAGTTCAATATATTGAAATCAGCAATCAAAATATAAAATACAGTTAAATTAATAATTTTATTATTTCGAGATAAAATTATACTATTTTGATAATTTTAAAAATAATATTACACATAATTAAATATTAAAAAATATAATGTGAAATGAATAATAGGTAGAATGGACGTTTGTATCAGTAAATTACTGAAAAATATGTCTTGTCAATCTAATCAAATAATCTTAGCCCGTTGTTTTTGTGCGCGTTCTCTTGCTTATATGCAAGGTGCCTAAAGTGTTTGGCCTTGGTTTGTTTGAGCTAGATCTGTAACTGTTGGGCTGGATCTGAGTATAATAAATTAAATATTATCAATTTTTAAAATAAAATAATATTTTAGAATAAAATAAATAAATTAAAATATTTTTACGTTATAAATTATTTTTTATAAATTCCTTGTTACAAGTGGAAAACATATAAAATTAATACAATTGATACTTTTAAGGATAATATTGTACGTAATTAAATATTAAAAAAAATTGTAAGCATTAAAGGTATTTTTGTGCATTTGGTCTATAATGTATATATAAATATCTTTAGAATATTTACTTTCTAAAAGGTTTGACATTATAATTATTTTTATTCAAATTAATTGCAAGCCTTCTCCTTATATTATTTTTAAGTTTTCTATTAGGGCACTTAATTAATTATAATAGTGAATGAATTATCTATTTTTTTATATATGCAGGAGAAAAAAAAGGGTATGGATTCGAACTTAAAATCTCGTAGTACAATAAAAACTAATTTTACTGTTGAAATATTTTCTTGAAAATATTAATTATCTAATTTTGATTCAAGCAAACTTAATAATTATAAACGTTAGGAAAAATAGATTAAGCTTGAAAATGTCTTACATTATTCTTAAAATTAAAAAAAAAATCATTTTTATTTTTTAAGATTCAAATTATTGGGATTATAAATTTTCATTGGAGAAGCCCAAAAAGGAACAAGAGAATCCATAAAACATTTAATCATAGAGAAGGCCCAATAAACTGGGCCTTAATTTTATGTCTAGTAATTTCTTATAGCGTCAAAAGGAAAGAAAAATCCTTGTGCAAAGCAACAATAAATAATTCTATAAAAATAAAATCTTGAAATTCAACATTAATGCCAAAATTATGATAATAAATTATACACAATTCAATAGAAATTTGATGTTTTTTCATTCACAAAATACAAATTAAAATTCATCTTTTTAAAAAAAACTAAAATTAAAATATATTGACTTCTTATCGATATGCCAATTATCAATTTTTTTTTATAAAAAAAATGCGAGCATAGCTTACAAAAACAAATCATTAACGAACGTAAGAGACCTCTAATTATTCATCTCATGAGGGTCCGAATGTAAGACATATGATAGCTTGGAGACAATTCATAGGTAAGGTGAGAAAGAAAATCCGCTACAAAGTTTTCTAAGTCAATGGAAATGTGTCGTTAAGGGGCAATTATTGCCAATTTTAGTATTATTGGCTATTTGTATATGGATAGCAATATCATTATGCAAAGCATTATTACGTTTAGAATAAAATGGTTGAAGGTGGAAGCATTAGATACAATACCACTCTTCCTAAAAATGCCAATCTAACATCAAATCATTCATATATTCTATGCCTTCCCAAATGCATTCTGCCAAAATATGGGAGACGATGGACTCTACGCATAGGCAATTTTGTTTCCTAGTCACCATCACCACTTGACACGTATCCATAATAATATTTCATTTAATATATATATATATATATATATATATATATATATATATATATATATATATATATATATATATATATATATATATATATATATATTCGGTGCAATGTAAAATTGAAAAATAAATTATTTTGGCTTAATACTTTAAATCTTCCTAAAGTTGTATTTAATTTCGTAATCGATACCTAAACTTTTATCGTGTTTAAATTACTATCTAAATTTCAAATATTATAAAAAATTATGATTTAAATTTCAGATAACAATAATAATTTGTCACCCTGAACATATAAAAATATTAAACAATATTTATTGTTATATGTTAGCATTAATTAAAGTTTAAGTAGCAAATTATTATTGTTATTTAAGTTTAAATAGACCTAATAAAATTGACCCAAATTTAAAATTAAACTTAAATTCGCAAAAAAAATGGTTCAAATCCAATTTAATTTAAATAAATATCCACTGAATCAACAAAAAAATAATTCATTTTATTTTTCGATTCAATTCAATTAAATTGAATATTTATTGAATCAATTTAAAATTAATTCAATTCAATTAAATTCAATATTTATTGAATCAATTCAAAATTAATTCAATTTATTTTTCGAGTAATTGAGTCATTATCTGTTTCATTCTTTTTTTCTGCTAAATAAAGTTTGGCAGGAACTTTTGATACTTCACCTCAAATCCACTCCTGCAAAATTGCACATGGCTTCCTCCATTTTTAACCCTTAGATCCACTCTACTTGTATGTTCAATCATGCACATAGTACATGTAATAATTCATCCATATAATATTGCTTTTTTCGTACTGTTGCCTTACAAAATTTTATTTATATATATATATATATATATATATATATATATGTACTACTGTACTTCCCTAATTAACCTTTTCTTTTTGTTCTTGTTTCCTCTTTCTCTGTGAATTATTATGATCATCACAATGAGATTTTGAGTTGCCATTTTATTTCATTTACTATTTTATCATAAATGTGCATTTAATAATCTATTATTATAAGAATAGAGATGATATACGTGATATATTATTATTATTGAATTTATTAATTAATTAAAAAAAATTATAATAATTTATATTAAATCCATAAATTCACCTAAATATATCCAATTTATTTGGATATTAACCTATTTATGACTTATATTTTTTATCTATTTATGACATAGCTCATTAATGACCCCATTCAAATCCATTTGATTCGTGCATTTGCCACCTCTAATGTTTAAGTAGTGATTTTTTATTATATTTGAAATTCAAGTGATGATTTAAATATAATAAAAATTCAGATATTAATTATGAAATTAAATACGAATTTCAGGGATTTTTTATATGTTTAGCCAGTTATTTTTAATTCAACAATGTACATTATATATTAATCCATGTATGGTGCATTAAATAATTTCCATTTAGAAAACATGGGTATACTTTTATTTAGCCAACATACTCATATTCAATAATACATTCAATTAATATATAAAAATATATCAATTTATCAGAATTTAAATTCCACCATTTTTTATTCTTAAAAATATAATTATAAAAAGAAATTAATTATGCATCTAATATATATTTATTTAATATTTATTGATATCAATAGACATCGAATAACATTACATACTTGGCGTATATATGTAACTTGAATCAAGACCTAAAAAATAATTTTATTCTTCCTTTTATTACTAATAATGTTAACTCAATCCACACGTGGCAGACCCGCGTTGGATTGCGTAGGGGACGGATTGTATTAGGCTATTGTGGTTGT
Source organism: Excoecaria agallocha (assembly GCA_037975025.1). Taxonomy (NCBI): domain Eukaryota; kingdom Viridiplantae; phylum Streptophyta; class Magnoliopsida; order Malpighiales; family Euphorbiaceae; genus Excoecaria; species Excoecaria agallocha. Next base: position 832,153 of record CM075821.1, read on the forward strand.
GACATGCAAGGGGCATATGTGAGGCCTTAAGTTTAGAAGAGAAAAAGCATATATAATTAATTATTTAACCTATGGTTTTGATTTAGTATAAATATATGCACAAGAAAAATCAACTTCAGTGTAGAGAAGTAATGAGAGCAGAAATGAAAATGCTTCCTTGCTTGTGTATCAATGTGGAAAAGTTGCAGCCAATCCAATCTTTGTAAGTTTTGTTATTATTTCTGTTTAATTAATTGCTCTTATTTATTCATGAAAATTGAGCAATAAAATAAGTAATAATTCTGTATCAATCGAGTAGTTTTTAAGAATATTCGTGCCTGTTTTCAAAAAATATTTTAATCGTAAATACTAATTTCAATGTATATATTAAAAAGTTGGATTAATACATAAATTTTTGTCTAAATTATCATGATTTATAAGATTTTTTCATTAATTGCATGTTAAATTATCCCTCTAAATTTGTTGAAAATATCAAATTACTCCCTATAAAGATGTTTGTCAGTTTATAATTGGCACGTAATAGGACAATATTTTGATATTTTTAACAAGTTTTAGGAGGGTAATTTAATATTTTTAATAGTATAGGATATATTTTTTGCATTTTAAATAAGTTCGAGTGGCTAATCTAATATTTTTAATAAGTAAAGGACAATGATCTAACATGAAAATAATTTAGAGAGAAAATCTGATTATAAATGATGATAGTTTAGTGAAAAGTTTATATATCATCCCTAAAAAGTTTTGAATTTGAGCCCTCTGCTCCTCCTTTTGCATTATAAAAGAAAATATTATGTCAATTTTATAATTAGCTCAATCAATTACTAAATCATATTTATATACCAAATTTAGGTAAGAATATTCTCATTCTCATAACATATTGCCATGCATGAACCATGCAATTGCTTATAATGCATGCTAAGTGTTTGTTTGCTATATGTGGAAATTTTTAATCAAGCTATATTCAATTATTCATGTATTCATTTATAAATTAAAACTGCAAAATGATGAATTTAAATAATTAATTTCTATTTCACATATAAGAAAACCATTTCTTAGAAATTATAATAAGTTTTTTGCGTGTATGTATAGAGAGACCGAGAGAGAGTTCTTACTCGTAGACATTTTCTTCTTCCTTATCATTATATATATACATATATATTGCATAAATAAAGTTTATTATTTGTTTGGTTCATGCATTATTGCATAACAAGACCTATAAAAGATTTAAGCCATGCACTTTGCCGGGAAAAGCTACGAGAGAATCAAACTACCAAACCCTACTCGCTGCCAAAACTTGACATTCACTAATACCAACTTTTATAAGAAGTATATTCTTTTAAGAATTTAATTTGAATTCGCACTGAATCTATAAATTAAGATTAGAAATCTGCTTGTTTTAAGGGTGTTTTTTTTTAATTTTTATCCATTTCATACCTAAAAGCCACGAATCCAATTAATTTATTGGTATTGATACTTTAACTCCAATTTTAAATATTTAAAAATATTTCATACTTTTAACGCCAATTCAGGACATCGTTAAAAGAAAAAAGCCCGTGAAAAAAATGAATTTGAACCTAATTTATAATGTGACAATTGTCTAAATTTTTACAAAATGCAGTACATTTTTTATAACTAGTCGATGTGAAATATTTAATATCTCATCCTTTAATTAAATAATTAAAGTACCCAACACAAAATTTTTTCTATTAAAAGAAAAGAGACCCATATAAAAAAAGCATATTAAATTATTAATTGACAACAATTAATTGTCTCCTTATCTTGAAGAGTATGCTGTCCCTAAAAAGAAAAAGGAAAATAAATAATGAATATTTCTTGTAACATAGTTTTCCGATAACCTTGCCCACCACCACTAAGATCATTACATGAGAAAGAAAACAAATTACAGCAAAGATCCCTTGCTTACTCTATGGTCTTTCTTGTTTGAAATTACTTTGATTGTGTTCTTAACTTAGTGGAGAACCATGTTTTGATGCTTTTGTATCTTTCTTACCCACTAGCAAAATCATGGTATGCATTCTTTTTCTTTTATTGACGAGAAAAATTAATTTTAAGTATAATATATATACTCGATATATCACTTTAATTCTTTTTATCTAAATCATATCATGTACAATATGCACTAATTAATTTATAAATTAAATCAATAATAAATTGATATATTTATCTCTCAAAAATATACATAAATTCTTCTAACATGCAATGCAAAATATCTTTTGTGTTGTAATATAATATAAATTTTAATTTAACGGTACATATTTATTTATTTATTGAAGCTGCAAGATCTCATGTTAAAGATTTTAAAACTAATTTTTATATACATTTATGAATCTGTTTAATACAAATTTAAACTAATTGAATCGATAAATTTTGAATATAGAACAAATTTTTAGAATCATATTCTTGATTACTTTTCTTTAAAATTCAAAGAAAACAAATTTCATCAGATGAAAATTCCAAGAAAGATAGTTCCATAATAATAATAATAATAATTAAATAACAGTAGGATGCTAAATTCAATGAATGGAGTCGAACTAATAAAAACTTTAACCCATAGAATTGAAAAGGAAGTCGTGATTAATAGATTGAAACCTATCAAACCCAACACCTTGCTTTCGTCTTTGTTTGTGAATATGAAATCACACAAATAACATTATATAATAATAGAAAATATATATTAGATTATATTATTTTACGGATCAAACGGATTAAATCATAACATATAACTGATGGGTCAAATCGAGTTTGGATCATTACGACCAAATTTGATCAAATTTATAAATCGGATCAAAATTTGTTGCATCTCTCTCTTTCTCTCTATATATATATCATAAAAACACATATATGTGCTCGACATTCTTATTCATTACCTGTTCACAATTGCTCTTTCTTTCTGTGAGAACAACTTATAATGTTCTCCAGTATGTTGCTTTGTTCCTTGCATGCCAACAGTACAAGGTAATGCTTCCAAAACCCTAATATAGCTAATTACTATATACTTAATTACTTCATTTTAGGGTTTATTAAATCAAATGATATTGTAATTTGTGTTTCATAGCTTAATTATCTCCTCTTAATTAGTCTTGTTTATCTCACTCGTTCTTTTTTATCAGTCACTTATGTTGTTTTCACTAAAATTAAAAAATAATAAATAGACTTAAATTTAGTATTAAATTACGTTATTAATATTAAATTATCAAATTTGATTGGTTCTGACTTAATTGGTTAAAAAAATAAATTGAAAAAAAAATTATATTAAAATTTTAAAAGTGACAGATAAATAAAATTTAAATTTTATTCAAAAACGATAGATAAAAAAGAACAAAAATTATATTAATTAGAGTAAACAAAGTAATATTTTTATTTAATAAAATAGACTAACATTTTTATTTAATAAAATATCATGAATTGAATTTTATTTAGCATAGGCATATACATGACAGATGAAAAGAGTTTGCAAGGCATAATGAGATGAACTGGTTAGGGCAGCTTTTGAGCTAATCGCACAGAGATGAAGTGCATGCAAATCTATACCCTTTGTTTCCTTTAACCTGTGAAAATTTTACGAAAAAACCAAAAAAGGCAAATTTCTTTTCTAGGCAAAGAAAGAGAGGTAATAGGAAATGTGATTTGACAATAGTGCCCTCCTCCACGTGACCACAGTTATCGAGAATGTTATTAAAACCGACCGGCAACTGTTCTTGTCTGTTCAATATATAAAAACTAGACTGACAAAAAAAAAATCGTAAAAAACTGGCTAAAAAAAGTATAAACGGGTAAAATTCCAATAAAATCGGATATAATTAAAAAAATTAAAATTTATCCAAAATATTTATATAATATTATTTTTTCTAAAAAAATTAAAATATAAATACAAAATAATGAAAATTTAATTAATTTTAATATAATTTTTATGAATAATATAAAAATTATAATTTATAATTGATAAATATTTTTAAATATTTATAACTTTTTACTATATATATTTTAGATGTTTATTATAAATATTGAATAATTTAAAAATATTATTTTATGATTAGTATTTGATGATAAATATTTTTTAAGTTATTTTTTATATAGTTATATAATATTTATAAAAACTTGAAAATAATATTATTTTAAAAAGAATCAGATTCAAGCCTATCAAACCGATTAAATTAAAAATTTATTGTATTTTTTATTTTTAATCTGGTTAGATATTAATAATATTTGTCGATAGGGACACGATAGGATCATTTATCCCAATCGGAAAAACACTTGTGCTTTATAATGGTTCGCTGGCATTTTTGTAAATAACCAAAACCTCACTTCATACACGTGTATGGCCCAGATAGACAGTTCTGATCCAAAGGCAATCGCCATAACTCAATTACATTATTCCTCTTCTCTCACCTACACATAACCACACTCTCTCTCCCCTCCCTCCTTCGACCACAGCTTCCAATGATTTCACTTAATAGTTAATAACTAAATACACCAAAAACCGGTTCACCGGTCGCCGGAACGCCGCTCTTGAATTGCTGACAGTGGTTTTCCGGTTCCTCAGGAAGAAGAAGAAGAAGCAGGAAAGCCTTCGGAGGGACTTTGAGACAGAAGAGAACGATCTTGGATTGTTCTGCTCATTTCCTGTAGCCAACGATCCAGTGACTGTGAAGCCATCGAGATTCACTCTCCGATCTGATCAAATTCTAAGGTTCTTATATCTTTACTTGAGCTCCATTAAGTGGGATTAATGGCACAACCAATTTTTCACTTGTTTTTCCACATTTTGCAGAGACGGCGCGGTGAAGGCGAAGAAGAAAGGAGAAATGGCGAATAAGGTGTCCAATTTTTCTGACCTAATTCAGCGAGTGGCGGCTTCCTGTTTGCTCCACCCTCTCGCCGCCGGGAGGCAGGACTCTGTTGATGTAGAGGACAAGAAAGAAGAGTACGAGTACGAGAGTGATGAGCAGGAGGAGCTGGAGGAAGAAGAAGAAGAAGAGTATATGAAAGATTGGGATCAGGAGAAGAAAATCAAGGGCGGTATGGTGGCGATGGAGAGAGTGATAGAGATGGAGATGTTGATGAATGAGGTTTTTGATTCAGTCTCGGCTATGAAGAAAGGGTATGTCAATTTACAGGAGGCCCATTGCCCATGGGATCCGGAGAGGATGAGGGCGGCGGATGTGACGGTGGTAGGGGAGCTGAGGAGGCTTGGGGTCTTGAGGGAGAGATTTAGGAGGTGCGTCAGTGTTGGTGGCGATGGAGGGAAAAAGAGAGCTGGTGGTGGAGGGGTGGCGATGTTGAGGGAGGTGGTGGCGCCGTACGAGGCGGCGGTTGATGAACTGAAGAGAGAGGTGAAGACGAGGGAAGCTGAGGTGGAGAATCTGAAGGAAAAGGTAAAGAACCTCAGTAGCAGCCTTAGCAATGGCAGCGGAAAGAAAGGAAGGTCTCAGTCAAAGAGGAAAGTCAGCTGCAGTCAAGCTGGACATGGTAAATTACTGTTCCTGCTCTTCGATCATAAATTCATAATCCATTTAAATCAAATTTATTTATTTATTTTGTGAAGGAATTTTATAGAAAAAATTATTTTATTAATGAAATAATGCAAAACTGCAATAATAATAATTAAAAGTTTTATACTAATTTTTTCAGAACATTAAATTTGAGACAAGATGATAATTAGAAGTTTCTAGAATCGGGCTTCTTTTCTAATTGACCGGACTCAATTCTAGTAAATACTACTGTGATTTTTGTATGGTCATGTATTTACCTATTAATTAATATTCATCATAAACTAATTATGTATTAAATTACCCAAACTTATTGAAATTATCATATTACTTCTATAAGAGATATTTATCACTGTATAAAAAGTACTAGAAAAATACACTTCAAACAGGAATAAAAGGATAATTTAACATGTTAATTTAATATTTTTAATAGTATAGCATTTTAAATAAATTTGAGTAGCTAATACGATATTTTCAATAAGTTTATAGAAGTAATTTAATACGCAATTAATTTAAAAGAAAATTCTATTAAATGGTTATAGTGTGCTGGGAAATTTACGCTTGTTTAAATTATGATAGTGTTGATGTTAATTAGGATGTGCAATATAAATTTCAAAACATTCGAATTGCTTGCAACAGTAGGACTATCTCCAGCACCAGATCTCTTTGAAGCATCCATGCACCAGGTGAAAGAGTCCTCTAAATCCTTCACATTGCTTCTGCTGTCCCTCATGCGTTCTGCCCATTGGGATATTGCTGCCGCAGTCCGTTCCATTGAAGCAGCCACAGCAACCACAGATAATATCACCGCCACCAACTTCACTGCTATTGCTTCCACCGTCGTAACCCACCACGCCAAGTATGCTTTGGAGTCCTACATTCTTCGAAAAATATTCTTGGGATTCGATCACGAGACCTTCTACATGGATGGCAGCCTCTCTTCCCTTTTGAACCCAGATCAGTTTCGCCGCGATTGCTTTACTCAGTACAGAGACATGAAGGCCATGGACCCAGTTGAGCTTCTTGGTATCTTGCCAACTTGTCACTTTGGAAAATTTTGCTCCAAGAAATATGTTGCCATTATTCATCAAAAAATGGAGGAGTCCTTGTTTGGTAACTTAGAGCAACGGCAGCAAGTATTGGCTGGCAGCCATCCAAGGAGTCAGTTCTATGGTGAATTCTTGGGATTGGCCAAAGCTATTTGGTTGCTTCACTTGCTTGCATTCTCGCTCGACCCAGCTCCAAGTCAGTTTGAGGCAAGTCGGGGAGCTGAGTTTCACCCACAATATATGGAAAGTGTGGTGAAATTTTCTAGTGGCCGGGTTCCGGCTGGTCAGATCGTCGGGTTCCCGTTAGTCCTGGGTTCAAGCTTGGAAATGGATCCATTATCAAAGCTAGAGTCTACCTAGTTCCTAGAACGTGAATTGTTCACCTTTAGTTTGGGATGATGAACGTAGCTTTTGCTATTTAGGATGTGAGGTCTGCTTGAGTAGTTCAGGAATTTTCATCCTCCCGGGAAACTTAGAAGAGGGTAATAAGAGAGTACTTGTTAGTAACATTAATATCAGTAGGGATGATAGGTTATTGAAGCCAAGTTATAATGTGAACGGTTGTTATTTGCATTGTGATTTCCAATCAAATTCTTCTGTATCTCAGGAAATGTAGCTGTACGAAATTATTATAAATAAGTAGGTTTCTTGCCTACACTGCAATGCAAACATATCAGACAATTGAAAACTACTACTCTAATGAGGGACAATTTCCCTTCAATTACCACAGAACTAGTTGGAAATTCAAGGGGGCTTCAATTCCCACCAATCTAGTTGGAAATTCAAAATATCTCCAATATTTTTATTGCCACAAAATATATTTAAATGGTAAATTTTCATCATTAAAAATACTAAAATCGTCACCATTTATCCTTTTTTGGAGTAGAAATTCCTGCAGAACAAACAATATTTAATAGAAAAAGAATAAATCAGTTTTTACATGAATCAAATAATAAAGACATGACGTATATTAAAAATATCAATGATTTGTTTTTCTATTTGTGTAACACTAATTTGCCACTATTTCATTAAGCATTGTGTTGAAGCAATTGGATGTTTGACTCGAGCTTATATGACATGACTCATCAATAAAACTACTCCAACACTCCACTTTTGTCATATATTCCATACATCACACTGGATATATCATATTCATGGAATACAATTCCCTTTCAAAATGGCTTGGTGGTGAAATGTTAGACACACGAGACTTAAAATCTTGTGCTAAAGAGCGTGGAGGTTCTAGTCATATTCAAGGTATAATATTGAGAATACTAATTAATTGAGCAATTCAATAATCGATCTCGGATCAAATCGGTATATAAATATCGATTCGATCTGAAATCTTAGAATTAAAATAAGTTCAGCATCAGTACACGAAATCTTGAAGATTTTCTCAATGGGGATTGAAATTTGCGTCCTAAAAAACAAAAACTGAATTATTTTAATATTTTTAATGGCAAAGTCTGACAAAAAAACATTAAGTGCATTTTCTGATTAGTGCAGAAACAATAGGGGCAAAAATTGCCCTTAACCCAAAAGAATTTGAAATTCGTGTATTTTATTTTTTCTTTTTTCCCCTCATTTCCGCCAAATCAAAGAGGACAATATGAGAAGCAAATACAATAAGAACAGCATGAAACATCAATAGGGAAATGAATTAACCGTAACGGTTTTTTTACAAATGCAGTCGCGCTGGATATAACAGTAGCTCAACCAGGCGCTGCACAATAATTGTACAAAAAATGGAGGGTACGTGTTTAAACTTTAAATGGCCCAAGAAAGGTTAAATTGTTCGAGATAACATATGCAAGGATATATTGTCACTTTCAGATTGAACAGGGCATTTGAAATACAATTGCCATGATGCAATGTCACTGTCTGATTGATGGGGAAGAAGGAAACTTGTGATCCCACAAAAGGATACCTTCTATTAAATTTAGCTTGCATATCTATCATATGAAGGCAATATTTCTTTCTAACCAATTAGAAAAGAAAAGGAGCAGAGTGAACCTTATTTGTAGTGCACAAAAGCTCTGATAGTCGGCAAAAGCTGACTAGTCATAGTATACTTCCCTTATGAATATCTTTTTCACCTGCAATAACCAAATAATTAAGAATGTTCTTCATTGCCATCAGCAAACCAGATGGCTTCCACAAGCATTTAAGCAGAAAACAGATGAAAACCTTTGTTTTCTCATGAAATGCCCAGGAAAAGTTGAATAAAAGCCTAAGACGTGATTTTAAAATGACATTGTTCATAGTAGCATAGCCACTAATTGATTGTTAAATTCTTCATAAACTTTTGATCTCTCATTGATTGGTCAAAGAAAAAGGTTTGGAAAGAGTACTTTCTTTGAGAAAAATATAAAATAGTCAGGTAACAGACTTCTTTCCTAAAAGAAAAGAGATTATAAGCTAACTGTCATAGTGCTACAGCCACTTAAACAATCATACCTGCAGTTAAATCACTAGATTTCACTTGTCCAACACAATATGACTTCAATAGATCCATAATAAGGTACAGTAACATATAACAAAACTACTAACATGATGAAAGGCATTTCCAGAATTTACATCTAATCCCAAAAGCAAAAGATAAATAGGGGCATATCTTACCTGCTCAAGAGTCAAAAACATTATAATATTCCATGATCCTAGATGGCAAAAATTCCATGCAGTGCATAGTCGCAGCAAGTCACTACCATTACAATTAAGTCAATGGTTTGTGCAGCACATATAATAGTAGATCCCAATTTAAGCCTTCATGCAGTAAGAATATTTGTGCCAATAGAAATTAAAAGGAAAAAAAATAACGCATATAGTTACTTGTGATCACACAGCAGGTTAAACAATTTTAAATCCAATTTCTGGCAATCATGGAAACACTTAAAAAAAAGTTGAGGATTTAATATCAACTTTGAATCTCTATTGTTACAAAAATTAGTAAAATGCCATCATAGCATCACATATAATCTTGAAGAAGATGACTGTTATCATACCTCATTCTTCAGTGTCTTGATGAAACAGTCAAGAGTACTCTTGTATGATGAGTTTCCCATCATTTTAGATTTCACCTGGAACATAACAGACAGCACAAATCCAGTATTGACTCACTAACTCAACATCATTCACCTAAAAGCTTCGAGTTGCAGCATATGATAAACAGGAATAAAAGTAATTTTATGGATTGTTCTAGATTTCAGATAAAATGCCAAATGGTAACCCATGGCTATTGAATATGGGTCCGTTGATATGCTATAATAGTGTATCTCTCCAGTTTCATCATCATTCTAAATATAATGATGTCCAAATATTTTCAATACTTTTGCAGCAATGCATATTTGAGAGGTTTCTTATTAATAATGATCTTATGAGAAGGATCAAGCCCCATAAAAAATGCAGAATTTATGGCTATCTGCACTAATGAAAATGATGATGATGATGATGATGATGGAGACAACAAAATAATTGTTTGAGCTTCCAAATTTACTATTTATAAGCAAAAAGAGCAAGCAAATAAATGAATTATACTTACAACATCGATGGGAGAACCAACACAGACAGCAAAAAAACCTGCACCGAGACCAGCTAGGACATGAGTAAAAACATTGTCCACGAATCCAGGAATTTGCAAAATTGTCTGCATTAATATAAAAAGATTAGGACATCATATTGCAATCACATAGCCACTAGCCATTTCAACAATGAAAACAACATGTGATGAGTAAATTCTATTCAGCTTGAATTAAACGCCATGAATTTACCTGTTTCACTTGATCATAACTGGCTAATTCAGCAGCATTTATAATAGCATTTTGTGCTATATTTGGCCCAAGTCTTGTCCACAAGACCCTTAGTCCTTCCTAATTAGAAAGAGTAGAATACAAATTCATTAAATTACTAACAGAAAGATTATTGCATCCCAGGAAACTGACCTGCCGTGCTATGGTGAAATAAGCATCCAAAGCTCCAGCATATCATCCAGGCACCCCCATTGGCAATTTTCCTTCAGCTTGCAGCCGAACTTTAACAAGGTCAGTTGGATTCGCAACGGTGATTGCTATGGCCCCTGTTCAACGTGAGGGTTTTTCTAATGAGTTTGACAAAATACTATCCAGTCTCCACTTAGAGTAGAAAAAGATGAGCAAGTCGTGTCCATCATTTAAACACAAATCATATCAGTCATATATTTGCCAAATGTGATCACCTGTTATTAATGCTGCAAGTATCTTTTGGCATATAGGAATGTCACCAACAAAATCACTGCCAACCAAAAAGGTTTTCACCTATCCCACAAACAGTATGCACAAAGATGTTAATGTCTATCAACAATTAATCACATCCATGGTTGCAAATTATTGATGACATACAGGTTCATATAATCCAATCCTTAAACCTCCATAAATAAACTGGCGATGCAATCCTTTAGTGATTCCTTTCCAGAGTGCTGCTAAACCTTCTTCCCTAGCAATAGTGGCTACAGTACCCAACAAACCCCTGTATTTTGCTATACTTGCTCCATCCCCACCAGAAGCTTTTCGTTGAAGCTGGAGCCTAACTTTAGCAGTGTCCAAAGGAATGGTACAGAACTGTAAAACCCATGACCACAAAGTAATATCAGTGTTCTTTCACTATAGACATCAATATTCCTAAGTGGGATGGAGATAGAAAGAACAAAGCGGAACACAATAAACTCAAAATAATTAATTACAACTAACCTAACAATTAAAAGCCTAAATGAACATTAAAATAATTAATCTCATGCTGATTCTTAAATGCAAGTACTCAAATCTACAGAACCATTACTATGACCTAAAAGTTCAAAAATCCCTTATTACAGAAGGAAATGTAATTAAAGCTGAAACACTGCATGAGAAAATTGAAACAACAAAACCAATCCTTACCCTCCAATTTTGAACCAAATTATCTTGCAACAACTTACAAATGCATAACAAACTTACTCAATCTGACAAAAATTCCGGTCAAGCTAGAGCCGGTCAGCTCCAATGAAGCAGAATGAAATTGCAAAGGTCATGTCTGGCTAAAATTCGAAACCCCAAAATGTGCATTATACAATTTCAGAGAGCAGTGTATTAAATCAACAAAAACGTAAATTCTAGAACGAAGCTACTATAATAATCAAGTAGACAACAACTAATTTAACCCATAATTAATATTCCCAGCCACCATAAAAACTAAATAGCAGAGAGTAAATACCTCAGCAAAACAAGCAGCGAAGGCGCTGCAGAGAAAGATCTCAACGAAGGAAATCTTAGTTTTGGGATTGAGATCCGCCATCAAAAACAAATGGGCAATGCCAATGGAGAAGAAAAAACAGGATTAGACTAGCGTTTTATAGAGAGTTAATGAAGGAGTGATTATGAAGCAAAAAAACAAAAACAAAATCATTAGGTAGCCATTGAAGAGTGTAATGAAGGTAGCTGGGTTTTTGAACAACTGAAATTGATTAGCTTTCTTCCACAGATTAAAATGTTAGTGTTGACTGTAAATCTGCGATTATATATTGAGTAATTAGGAATTGATTTAGCAGTATCGTGTAGTTTATGGTTGTTTCAGCTCTGCGGTAGTTGATGGCTGATCATGCTTATTAATATTTAATATTCGAAACAGTTGATAATCAAAGCCAAATAATACAGTTGACTAAATTTATTATAGGCTCATTTATAATTGAAATTAGGTAATCACGCTAAAAAAAATTTGACATTAAATAGCGCAAAAAATAGATGCTTTCAGAAAGAATTTTATTTTCTATTTTTAATTTTTTTAAATAAAATTAAAATATATTCGACAAGTTTGTTTACTTTTTGGAAAATTTTAAAAAATAATTTTCATATTAAAAACAAAAACTAAAAATTTTTAAAATGTATTTTTTTAAATTTTATTTTTATCAATAATTTAATTATTTTATTATCATTATCACTATTGCTACCATACTGTTACTGTCATTACCATCAAATTATTGCTGCTACCACCATTGCCAACGTCACCACCGTTATTGTTGCCACTCTTACCGCCGTGGCCACAACGTCTAAACTAGCACCGTCATCGTCATCATACTGCCATTATCACCACCACTAAACTATTGCTGCCATCACTACCATCATTATACTGCTGGTGTTGCCACCTCTACTAGACCATTGTCGCCACAACCACCACATCGTCGCCATCACTCCTATTGTCACTGCTACCGCCACCATCACACCATTACTTCAGCTGCCACCATCTTCATTGCTGCTACTATCGAAATCATTATCATAATATATATGAATAATTAAAAAAGTATGATATAATTTTTAAATATATAAAATAATTTTTATAAAAAGATAAATAATAAAAACTGAAAATAATTTTTGAATTTTAAAAAATAAAAATCTACAATTTTATCGGAGGTACCCTAAAGTTTTGAATTCAATTTATTTTAGCGACATTTATAATTATATTCATATTTATAATTATAATTAAATATAGTGAAAGCATAAGACGAGATTTCTTATAAAGTTAATTATGATTAGAGTTGGAATTGAGCAATGTCAATGCCTGCTTTCCTTGATGTTCAAGTTAATTTTTTTCATTTAATTTAATTCGATCACGGTTTTCCTTTCTTTTTCTTGAAAACGTCATACGTTTGTATGAGTCATTTTTATTGAAAAGAAATCTTAACTCGTGCATGACTTTCAATACGTTTAACTTGCAAGCATTGGCTCTCAATTCTTTTTTTAACTTTATTTTATTGAATTATTCCACCAATAGAAGAAATTGCAAGTTTATTTTACACGTTGTTTTGTTATATTGAGTTATTAACCGACAATTATTGAATCCTAATGTTTGCTAAATTTAGAATTAAATTTTTATTTATTTCATTAAGAATTTAAATTGATTGAACCGGTATATTTCGGATATCTGATGGTTATAATAAAAAAATTACAAAATTTGTACTAGCAAATTTTTTCCTTGTATAACTATAATCGAACTATCTACCCCATGGAAATTTCATATGGTTAAATTTGAAAAACCGAATTATTCAATAGATGAAATATTAAAATAATTACTATAAGTGTTACATAATTAATGATTGAGCCATTATCGGACACTTATAATTCTATTCATTAATTGCATATGAGAAAAATAATATATAAAAAGCAGAAAAGTATTTTTTTCAAATATTATCTCTACAATTTATTATCTTTTAAAATTACTCTATATGCTAATTTGACAATCGAAATAGTTTACCAAAAAATTAATTGAATATTTTGTATTATCAAATAATCAAAATAGTTCAGTAATCCGAACTATTATCACATAATATATGAAATTAACTTAATTTGATAAAAAAAAGGAAAAAACGCCACATTCTAATGTGGTACAATGTCACTATAATCTAATAGTCAACCTAAGAAAGAAAGAAAGAAAAAATTCCAAACATATAATCAATGATTTATCATTAATTTCCCCCCTTTGAATAGATATCGAAGTTAAAAAATATTTGGACCTACCAATCCAAAGATAAAATTATACTTTACATTATGGATTGGGTTCGGCCGCATTGCAGCCCATAATGTTAAAGTCTCATTTGGGCTTCCGCAGACCACAAGCATGTATCATAGAAGCCCAAATATAAATTCAAAGAGTTTAATAATGAGAAATTTACGCAGTTTATCACTTTTTTTACCCTATTTTTTAAAAATATAATCATTCTTTGTTTAAGTTTAAAAATATATATTTTTTAATTTTTTGTTTTTAAAAATACCCTTTTTTGTTTTAACCCTAAATACCTTACCCATATTCTATTTCCTCTCCTCTCTATCTCTGGTAAGAGTTTTAGACGGTTAAAGCTTGGCCACATGTTTGTTCAGTGAATTGTGGAGAAGAAGACGATGACTTCAATTATAGCAACAGATTCACAATGAGCAACCATGGCTACTTGCATCAACATCTCATGTCTCCAGCTCCTGTTTCAGAAAAGTAATTCGTTTCTTCCATTTCTGATTCGTGTTTCATTATACCCATTACCTACTTATTTCAGGTTTTAAATTGTACTGTCATTTGTAGGTTCTCTTATTTTTGTTAAGTTGTATTGCTTTCAAAACTCCTTTTAGATTGCTTTTCGTTGATTCACAAGGCTGCATCTTGTGTCAAAATAGCCCATAGGGTTAAGAATTTAAATGAGTTGCTTGATAGAATTAAGAAGAAAGCTCTTGGTTTCGAATTTAAAGTAATCTCTGCTGATAAAAAGTCCCAAATTAGTTGGGAGCGAGCCACTGACTCAATAATTGATCATCCCATTGTGGCGAGAGATGATGAGGTCTCTGAAATTGTGAATTTGTTTGATGTCTCTCGTTGTGGACAAAGTCTCACTATTGTTGCCATTGTAGGCATGGGTGGTCTTGGAAAGACACCTGTAGCTAAATTGGTTTGTGTAGAAGTAATTAATGGCAAGGAAGCTTTTTGATGTCAGAATGTGGGTTCGTGTTCTTCCTGAATTTGATGACCAGAAAATCTTGGGAGAAATGTTGCAGACTCTTGATAAAACTACTGGAGGGATAACCAACAAGGATGCAACAATTCAGCATCTCCAACAGCTACTAGAAAGAATTTATAAGTTTATTTTTGCAGGCTAAGTTTTTAGAACAAATATTTACAAGTTAATTGATGTTATGGAATAATTAGAAAGAGCATTGTAATATATTGAAGATTGGACATGATTAATGTAGTAAGTTAGGTGGTTATCTATGTTAACAGTAACACGAGAGGGCATGTGATGCTAAATTGATTTGTCAAAAAAATTAGTATAAGAGAAAAGAAAAAGACTAAATGCATGTAATTAATTACTTTTGAGTTAACCGTTTGAAACTTTTCTTTTCTGTTAGCAACTGCCTTTGTCTTTGAATGGTATTAGTGACTGTAACACAATTTAAAATGCTTACATCCTCTTTTGTAAGCAACTGTCTTCGTCTTTGAATTTATATATATTATTATGCATTTTGGTTGTTTTGATTCAACGGCGTATCTTATGGCAGTCTGGAGAGGCGGAAGAGCCACATCGTTCAACATCATTCCTAGCAGCACTGGAGTTGCTAAGGTGTGTTTTTTCTCACCGAACTGATGATGAATATGAAAATTCCTGCTTTCGCTTTTGAATTTGTCTGTATTGCTAATTTGTGTTCTCTGCTTTAACATTGCACAGGCTGTTGGCAAGGGAATTTTGGGTTACACCGAGGAAGATGTTATGTCCACAGACTTCATTGGTGATAGCAGGTAAAGCACAAGTAGCTATTTATGGTTACTGTATCATTATGATCATGTTGCTACATCTAAATAAATTAACATATGAATAAATGTTGTGCAGATCATCCATCTTTGACGCCAAGGCTGAAATTGCTTTGAATGATAACTTTGTGAAGCTTGTCTCTTAGTATGATAATAAATGGGGATACAGTTCTCATGTGCTTGACTTGATCGCTCACATTGACTCCACCCTACATTAAGCAAATTTATGCGTTTTGAATTGTTTGTTGAGTTCAATGTTCAGATGCTGGCTTTCTTGTGTTTCAATAAAAAAAATGGGTCCAAATCTTGTTTTTGGTTTTTGAATTTTGGTTGTCAAGTTATGAGCTTTTTTGGCAACAATTTTAGGTATTAATTCATTATGAATTATGTTTTCAGACATTAAAAGATATGAAATATGTTGTAGAATATGAATTAATGTAATGGCATCGACTAAAATGATTAAAAAGAAAAAGCTCTAGAGTTATTGTCTCGAGAATAAAGTGAAGATGATTTCAGTGAATAAATGATCTGATATTATATGAATGTAAATCAGCTTGTTGAACAAGAAGCTGACTCAGCTACATATTGCAGTCAACATTTGACAATACCAAATAACTACACTCTTTATATGGACAATCCATATGTTTTTCATCCTTTTCTTGATCAGCTTGTCGTTGCCAAAGATCTAATTTTTAATTATAAATGTGGAGGTTTTTCATGACAGTTTACAGACTTTTTCAAGAAATATATTTTTTGTACACCCGAACAATTCATTCATGCCATAATTTGATCTCAACACTGCAGCTGCTATAACAAACTATAACATCACAGTCCTTTGAAATTTACCTGAGCACCATCCAATATTTCGACGATGATACTTCAACAAACCACATAATATTTACTGAAGGCACTCCATTATCTCTTAAAGTTTTGATGTTAGGTTCTCGAAATAGGAAATTACTTAGCCGAAATGTTGATATGGAAATGATAAAAATGCCTCCCTTAATTGGTTTGATTAAAGGGCACACTGTTTCTTACATGCTGAAGTAAAGGTGGACAGTTAACATATTGTCTTAAGTCACTTTGTCACTGGTCTTTACAATGGTGCTATATACCGGCATACCACCTGGTATACCAAATTTCAAAACTAAAATTGTATTTTGGATTTTGGTATACCAGACAGTATACCAGTATACCACCTGGTATAGCAGTATACCACCTGGTATACCAAATTTCATACCTAAAATTATATTCTGGATTTTGGTATACTGGTATACCACCTGGTATACCAAAATTCAAAACTAAAATTGTATTCTGGATTTTGGTATACCAGACAGTATACCACCTGGTATACCAAATTCCATAACTAAAATTTTATTCATAATTTTGGTATACCATACGGTATATTGGTACACCACCTGGTATACCAAATTTTAGAACTAAAATTTTATTCAATATTTTGGTATACTAGACAGTATACCCTGTGGTATATCACCCGGTATACCTGTGATATACCAACTTCCATAACTAAAATTTTAAACGGTATAATTAAACTATTTTTTATTCGGTACCTGAACATGATAAAATAATACTGCAGAAATATCTCTTGATTAAGCTTGAATAATATATATACACATACACACACACACACAAACTGATAAAGGACATTAAAAGGACAATTAAAGTCAAAACAATTTGTCTCACTACTACACAATAAATACAAAAACATTTCACTACAACATTACAAAAAAAAGGCTTTATTTCTTGAAGCATTAGTTCCCCATTTTTTGCATTTCTCTCTTCAATATCCTGTGGGAAATTTGCATTTTCCGTACTCTGCAAAACAATAACAAATTATTTTACTTATCATAACACCCAATAAGACATATACGCTATAAAATAAATCAATCAATCCATCCACACATATTCACCTTAAAATTACTTTTCCTATAATTCACATTTTACTACTCAAATGAGAATGTAGATTCTTTTTACATTTTCATTCACATTTCTTTGAGGTTCATAGCCCTCATTTCTTTGAGGTTCTCTATTTTATTGTATATATTTCAGTTTTATGTAATTATTTAAGTTTATGATTTTTGTAGATGATAAAATGAAGTCATATCAGACTCTACTGTTTAGCTCTTGTTTTTGTTTAGAATAAAACCAAATCTGCTTAGGATTTTCATCTTCACTTTTTTATTTCTATTTTAATTCAAATCCAGCATTGTCTTTCTCAAGTATGGTGTTCTGAGATTCTTTATTATTCTGGTAATATGATAATTAAGATTCCACTTATATGTTGCAGACCAATTGGATGTTCTTCACAAAAATAGAGTGCCAGTACTAAAGTGGCACAAGATTGTGGAGGCTGACACTGATTATAAGCAAGTGTCGGAGGTGATTGTTTTGCAAGTGTCACTTCTTTAACTTAACGAAAATGGAAACCAGTCGCTCGAATCAACCTCATTTCCAACCAAAGAATAAGAATTTCTTGTAGTATGACATAGATTTTTTGGGTATAGATTATATACACAGCATATTTTACATATGTAGAATGAAGAATTTTAGTACGAGAAAAATATTATTCAAGATCAGAAAAACCCCAACTGCAACTCCGATCACTGTCCAGTTGTCAAATTCTCTCCGTCGACAATTGGAAGGAAGACAGAGCAGACCAATCAATTCTTCATTCCTCTTCCCTTTGAGACCATAATTCCAATTTTGGCGATGAAGATGGAATCGAAATCCACTCTAGCTGGTTTTTCGATAATCATCTCAACCACCGCACACCCAAGACAATCATATTCATTCTTGTTGACGGATTCAGGTGACATATTCATCGGAGTTCCTCAAAATTCTGGTCTACTCTATTTTTTCCCTTTTTTTGCTTATCCAAAGTCTGCTATCTTCACTTCTCCATTTCAAAGTTTGAGTTAAATGAAGAAGATGCAGGTAGAAGAAATCGAAGAAATATGTCAAATGAAGAAGAAGAAGATGAAAAAAATGAAGAAGGAAAGAAGAAGATGAAAAAATTAACCAATAAGAAGGAATGAAAGAGATGGAGAGTTTGAGTTGAATTGAAAAAAAGGGTATTTTTGAAAATGAAAATTTTAAAAAAGGTAATATTGAAAGGGAAAAAAAGAAGGTAGTATTTTTAGATGGGACTTTATTTTTTTAGGTATTTTTGTGAAATTCCCTTTAATAATTTCATCATGAATGCCCATTAATTTTATTGGCCTAATGTGCAATTCAACCTTTAAAATTTAATTGCGTATAATATTCTTTCGGATGTTTTAAAAAATATTCAATATAGCTCCCGTCCTAATATTTTTGTCAGTTTGATCGAAAATAGTCAGTTGATCATGTTACGTGGACGTCTCATTTAATGTTCACGTGTGTGTTTATGTAAGCAATCAACCGACAATTTTCGGTTAAACTGATGAAAGTGTTAAGGCAAAGTTTCCAATTTTATTTTATAAAGTTCTTGAAATTATTTTTGGCTATTGGGTTGGTCCATAATTATTAGAAAATTTAATAAAATAAAAGTAACTATTAAAAATTCTATATAATAAATGGAAAAAACAAGGACTTAATGAACACAATAAATTTTAGCATCAACTTACTTTCCATTTCCTTAAAATCAATTTTTAAAAAATAAATAACTTTTTAAATGAATTTCCATCTTCAGTGGGAAAACTGCTCCAAATAACATCGAAAAATTTCTAAAATTTTTTATGTGGAGGCAAAGATGGAGAAAAAATATTTTTCTATTTACAATTTTGTCTCAGTTACGAAATTTAGTAATTATATTTATATAATTTAGTTTTAAATTGTATTTAATTTTAATTTTGTTAATTATTAAAATTTATATTAATTTAATTTATTATTGAATTTAGAATTTTTTAATTATTAAATATTGTATTTTAATTATAATTTTAATTGTTAAATATTATATTTTAGTTATAATTAATTTTTTTAAAAAAATTATTTTTGATCGGGGATGGGATGGAGGATTTTCTCCCGAAATCCTAATGGGGGCAAAGAGTCGAGGCAGTAGCTTCTTGCTCCTCGTGCTCGCTCCGTCCTGTTATCATCCTTAAACTGAACCTATGCTAAAATATAATAATTATATAAATTTATAAAATTTGTTAGAAAATTAGATTAGACTGAACCGCTGTTCGAGTCCATGATTATGTTCTAGGCATGTGGATAACGGGTGCTGGATAATAAAAATAAAACCGGATCTAGTGAACCGCTCCCTCGTCCAAAATTTCTAGATCGTGGCGGGAAGAAGAAAACCCAAGCCCTTAAAAATCCCGCCATCCCAATTGTTGCGCCCCTTTTTAAACCAATCCCACCTATCAAAAAGGCCTTCGCTGTCTTTCCCTCGCATTTTTCAGCACACTAAAGAAACACCAAAACCCTAACCCTGACTGTCACTCCCCAAAGAGAAGAAATCAGGATGCTGGAGCTTCGATTAGTTCAAGGGTCGCTTCTAAAGAAGGTGCTAGAGTCTATTAAGGACTTAGTTAACGATGCCAATTTTGACTGCTCGTCCACCGGATTCTCTCTCCAGGCCATGGATTCCAGCCACGTCGCTCTGGTGGCTCTCCTTCTTAGATCGGAAGGTTTTGAGCATTATCGGTGTGATCGTAACATTTCTATGGGCATGAATCTTGGTAACATGTCCAAGATGTTGAAGTGCTCTGGAAATGATGATATTATCACTATCAAGGCGGACGACGGAAGCGACACCGTTACTTTCATGTTCGAAAGTCCTAGTACGTGTTTCTTTATTTTGGCCTCTTGAAAAAGAATTTATGGATTATTTAGGGTTTTAATGATTTTATTAGCGTTTTCTTTATAAATATATTTAAGTCCTTGATGAGGGAGAATTAGGTTCGTTGTTATTTTCTGGTTTATTTGAAGAGTTTCTTGGTTAATTTAAGTTTCTAATCGCTTATTTGTGCGATAGCTTTTGATCTGTTTGCTGTTTTCATGTAAAATATGCTTAGTATACAAAATGATACATCTGTTTGAATCTTTAAGCATCTAAGGTTGACGAGAGAATGAGAATTTGAGTACTCTGGTTCCATATGCTAATTTAGTTTTTGAGACCTGAAATGTATTTGGAACACTGGTCAAAGTTTATATCTGTACGGGTTTCTCTTGTAGTTGGGTTTTTGTTGGGAAATTATGGTTTTGTCATATTGTTGGTTGATAGTTATGGTTATCTTGAGCTTCCAAATGTTTTATCCTGTTTGATATGCTCTGTTTTTAGTCTTGCCGAAAACATAAAGAAAAAAAATTAAGAACTTCTGTTTGAGTGCAATACTTAGGATACAGAAAGACGTTGCCAATGTTTAGTAAGAAATTCAGTTGAGTTCACTGGTTATTGCAGATAATTTAACTCAGCTAAATCTGATCTTCTCATGTTACATACTTGTTACCTTGTTTAGCATTTGGTAAAGATATTATCAGTTTGACTCGTATCTGTATGCTTCTCTGTGTCTGCACATGAGACTCTGATATTATGATTGCGCAATAAGAAACTAATATTGGTCCTTTTTCCTTGTTTCCCCATTTTGTATTTAAAGCACAAGATAAGATCTCGGATTTTGAGATGAAGCTTATGGACATAGACAGTGAGCACCTGGGAATTCCTGAGGCAGAATATCATGCAATTGTCAGGATGCCATCAGCAGAGTTTGCAAAGATTTGTAGAGATCTTGCGAGTATTGGTGACACAGGTAGTGCAAAGTTTATTAACTTGTGATATTAATGGTTTCCCTATGCTCTGCTTCCTTGGTTCACATTCTAACTTGCAGTTAACATCCTTATGTAGTTGTGATCTCTGTCACTAAGGAGGGAGTTAAATTCTCGACAAGAGGTGATATCGGGACTGCAAATATTGTTGTCAGGCAGAATACAACAGTAGACAAGGTATTCTATTATAAGATAGCATTATTAATGTCCAATACTCCAGAGCTTGCCAAAATTTGTAGAATCTGCTTATAATGTATATTTTTTACTAGCTGATACATGAAACATATAAATTTACAGCCAGAAGAGGCAACAATCATAGAGATGAATGAGCCTGTGTCATTGACATTTGCCCTGAGGTACATGAACTCCTTCACCAAGGCCACTCCATTGTCCAACACAGTTACCATCAGCTTGTCTTCAGAGCTGCCTGTTGTGGTTGAGTACAAGATTGCGGAGATGGGTTATATCAGATTCTACTTGGCTCCGAAGATAGAAGAGGATGAAGATGAGACAAAACCTCAAGTTTAAATGTTGCTTGACATTAGAAAATCGTACCTTCTTGTTCTATGCCATCAAGTTTTGAACACCTTTAGGTTGTTTCTTATTTCCTCAATTGTCTTCATGAAGACACCTAAGCATATGTTAGTTTGTAGAATCATTAAAGTTTATTTCAGGGCTAAGATTTCCAAATATTGTAATGCGAGATTTACATTTTATCTATGTTCATAGGTCCATTCTCATATGTGCCATAGTTTTGGTTTATGTTTCCTCATTTCTACTGTTTGAAGCACGGCTTTCAGATGGCTCTAGAGAGCTGCCAGCCAACAAGGCCTTGGCCGGGCAGCTGTTTCTGGTTTGTATTTGAAACCTGCGAAATCACAATACAAAAGCCAAATAATGGCTTACCAAAGAGGGTGTTGACCAAATTATGCTGTTCAATTTACAATCTTTCTACTTGCAAAAGATAGAAAGGAGGGTTAGTCTTAGTTAATTATATGTATTAACGATTTTACTAATTACTAGTGCTGAAATGCTTTCTTTGCTAATACAAAATTTTGCTTTTGGGCAGGAATTATAAGTCTGCACTAAAACATGTGCAGACTGCATATGTACAAGTTTTCAACTCTATAATCATGATTTCTGCAATTTTATGCTTATTAATACGACCTACTTGGGGCAACACTGCGCAATTTATACCTAGAATGCTTATTAAATGTTTCTTTTAGGTGTATATTAGATTTATGATGACAGAAAAACTAATCAAAGTCGTAGCAAGGCTGACAATTCTGAGCCATGTAAGCTCTCGAAAGATGAAGAATGGCAATTAGTTTTTGTTACTTGATAAATAACGATTTAGCTTCATTAATTGGGCATTATTATTTATTAATGGCTTTTAATCTCATTTATACTCTCGGCCGGCCTTGTGATAGATTGGATTAGGCATTCGGTAACAGAACTAATTGAAGTTCATTGGGACACGGCTTATTACTAACTGGCAACCGTATCTTAAATAAATACTCTTCAAGCTCAGCTCCTCCCCTTTTGAAAAATACACAAAACGACAACATAGCAGTCCGTTAATTTTAACAAAAATAAATAAATAAAAAGAAAAAAAAATAAAAACCAAACTTTAACAGAAACTCTTCTCCGACTTTACCTCCTCAATTCTTTCAATATTTGATCAAACCTCAAATTCTTCTTCTTTCATCTCCGAAACCTTAAAAATCCCACAGCAGTGTTTCTTCTTCAACCTGTGTCTCTGCAGCACTTTTTGTCAAAACAATTCATGTAAAGCGAATACCTGAATACCCATCTCCTGTCAGATCCAAATAGCTATAAAATGGGTCGTTTGTTCACGATCGGGTTAATAACATCATGGTACTCCTCAAATATTGGAGTAATTATATTAAACAAGTACTTGCTTAGCAACTACGGATTCAAGTACCCGATATTTCTTACCTTATGCCATATGATGTCTTGTTCAATGCTAAGTTACATTGCTATTTCAGGCCTAAAAGTTGTGGCTTTGCAGACGGTCAAGACAAGATTGCAGTTCTTGAAAATTTCTGCACTTGGTGTCGTCTTTTGTTTATCTGTTGTTACTGGGAATATTTCTCTTAAGTATCTTCCTGTGTCGTTTAATCAGGCTGTTGGGGCTACTACTCCTTTTTTTACAGCTGTTTTTGCTTATTTGATGACGTTGAAGAGGGAGAGCTGGGTCACCTATGTCACTCTTATTCCTGTTGTTACCGGTGTTATCATTGCCAGTGGGGTAAGATACAATTCTACTCTTTAATTTTGTTATTCAATTGCAGTTTTATAGGCTTTGTTTGTGCATTCAATTGCAGTTTTAATGTTGAAGTTGCTTAGATTTTCCTTTGATAATGTCAATAGTATCTTTCCTTGATTTGGTAACTTTCAGAAATCTAATTTGGTTTAGGTGAAAGCGAATGGAATTCCTTTTTTTTTTTTTCAGGAAAAACTAGTATAATTTGGGTCTGTATTAGGCAGTACTTGTGGTTAATTACAGTACTTGTGGGATGGTTGATGCAAATTCTGCAGAAAATTTTGGTTACTTGTGTGTGTGTATGTTGAGTAGTCTTCACAGGTACATGTTTAGACTTATTTCCTGTTAATGTATACTTGGGCACTATGTACATGAAAACAAGATTTTGAATATGGTTGGCAGCTTTATTTTGATTACTGTTTTCACATATTTTCTTTTCCTTGTGTAATGGCTGAAGGGAGAACCAAGCTTTCATCTCTTTGGATTTATAATGTGCATTGGTGCTACAGCAGCACGTGCCCTTAAGTCGGTGCTTCAGGGGATTTTGCTATCTTTTGAAGGGTAGAAATCTCAAAATCTGAAATTATGAAATGTTTCTTATAACATTTTATGCTTTGAATGACTTGAAACATCTGTTTGTTTTTGGGATACTTTACCAGGGAAAAGCTTCATTCAATGAACTTATTAATGTATATGGCACCAGTAGCTGCTGCATTCCTTATTCCTGCAACAGTTTATATGGAAGGAGATGTGCTTGGAATAACAGTTGCCCTTGCTAGGGACGATCCGCGATTCATCTTCTATCTCATCTTCAATTCTGCTCTAGCTTATTTTGTGAATCTGGCCAATTTCCTTGTCACTAAACACACTAGTGCCTTGACGCTCCAGGTATAATCTCAGTTTCAACTCCCTCAGTATGTAGTAGGAAACATAGCATGAAGGACTGTTATGTGTTTCAATGTTTTCATTTGATTAATTCTGAGCTGTGAGTTGGACGAGTCCAGAGTAGATGGCATCAGAGGTTGATTCCCAGAATTGCACTCTGATGTTTATGGTGGAGTTTTTAAATCATAAGAGAAGTAAACTATTGGACTACTTGGTTAGAAGATACTTGTTTATGAGAGAACATCTGCATACCTGAAAGTGCTGAAATCCCCCATTCTTGGTGCATAGTTATTTCTTGATCATGATTTCTTAAATATAGTTCCTAGCGATCCATTCGCTCTGTAAGATTGATGATATTACTTTCATGCTCCAACTTTATCGATCATTTTAGTCATGCATAATTCTCTTAGTTGAGATGTTTAATGCAAAATGCTTGCTTCTGATCAATGAACCTGCATTACTGAGATAGAACAGCAGCAATCTAGAAAGGGATAACAGCACCTTTTTCACCTGAACTATTTGAAACTTATTATACCTTTGTTTATGCGATTCGGAGATTACTCGGTGCCGCATAAAACAACTCTTCTTCCTGATTCATTGTTACAAAGATAGTTATCTTTTTAATCGCTAGCTTGGTATGTATACACCAAGTGTATGTAAGAATTTCTCATGCTGCAGACAACCACCCTTCTCTTTTCCTTCTGCAATCATATGTTTAGTCACCGTTATAGAACACAAATGAAGCTCAAAACAATTAGCAAATAACGTTTTCTTACTCAATGAGCTCATATATATATAAATTCATAAAGTCAGTCATCTTTGAACTTTCTGATTAAGGTATATGGTGGCTTTTCCAGGTCCTGGGAAATGCTAAAGGGGCTGTTGCTGTGGTTATCTCAATCCTGATATTCAGGAATCCTGTTTCGGTGACAGGGATGCTCGGATACTCTATCACAGTAATGGGGGTCATCCTCTACAATGAAGCCAAGAAAAGGTCTAAATGAAAAATTGTTGAAGTTCAAAGCTTTTCAATCTGTTCTTCTTGTTCACCTCATTTTCAGCAGCAGTGAGCGTCTTTATCGCAGTTAAGAGCTAGTTCATGTTACAGATTTCTTCTCATTTCATTTATTTAGTTAAGCAGCTGGCCGAGAATTTTTGATTTATGCATTTAGTTTCTTCTTAACTTCCCAGTTTCTCCGTTTTTGAGAGCAAAAATTTTGGTCGAAATTTTTCTATTATCTAATCATTAAGGCTGCTTAGAAAGATTATTATAGTCATCTTGTGGCTAAGAGACAGAGGATTATGCTACAGTTACATGTTCAGTCCATTCGATTTTCTTTACTATGAACTTTGATTTATCTGCTATGTTCGGTCGGATAAATCAAAACAAAACCGACCAAATGCTGAGGAGAACGTGGTGTGAAATCTTGATTACTGATGCTGCTATTATTTATTTCTCCAATCTTTTCAACTGGCTCTTTGCCAATGAATTCTTATGGCTGGAAGTGCAATTTACTTCATTAAATTTAACCAAAAAAACAAAATTAATCTGCTAATATTTATTTTGATGTAATATTTTTTTAAAATTTATAAATTATGACAATATCATTTTAAAATTGACAGCTATGTTATTTTGATTATTTTTAATCAATTAACTGTTAACGAGACGCATGTGTAATATATTAACAGAGATTAAATTATCCCAATTGGCAAATTTTAGAGATAAACTGCTATTTTTAGAATATTTTAGTGACTTTTTTTCACCTTTTATCGTGATATAATTTCGATATTATATCAGCAGTCAACTAAATTAATTTTGGAGTGAAATAGACCCGATTTATAAGTCGTACGAAAAACATTGCAATAAAATTTTGGGGGTTTTACATAACTATACATGAAAAAAATAAAAATAACACCCTTTTCCGATTTTTTTTCAATGATACAACATTTTAAATTTTTAATTTCATTTATACAACTTTTTATTTATAAATACACAACTTTTCTATATTATTAAACAAAAATACTCTATTCTTCACTATCTCCTCCTCTCTCTCCCAATTTTCGAATCACCTGAGCAACATTCATACTTCTTTTGATTTTTCTCCTTCCTGAACTGAAAGCTTTCCTTCCATTTTCCGTTCACCTCTGGCGTCAACACGAGCAGCCCGGTGAGCTCCTAAAGACAAGGCAATTCTTTCATTCTCTTCCGTTTCCCCTCACTCGCCGGTGATAACCAGATCGGAGATAGGCGAGGCAGAACATTTTAGCACCGATTCTGGAGAGACCAAATTACTTGGGGGCGAGTGACCACCTCCAACAGATTCTTTACAGTCCAATCTTTGTTTGGGCTGTGGTGGCGTTTCTCTGGCGAAACTCAGGTGATCGAAAACCTGCGAATAAAATGTTAATTGTATCGAATTAAACTAAATTTGAAGGAATATGGATGCGAAATGGTATGTGGCTTACCAAAAGTACTTCTCTTTAAATTCTTCAAATTAAATGTACATATTAGGGTAAAATCTTATATACCGGTGAATTTCACTTCCTATCTCATGAATTTTGTAATTGATGCATCAAGATTAAGTGAGTTTGGTTGCAACTCAGTGATGTTTATCACCAGTAAATTTTTGATGCATCAAGATTAAGTGAATTCCATCAATTGTCCCTTTTGGTTGCAACTCGATGATGGTTATCACCAGTAAAACATCTTTCTTTGGTGTCTCTTCAAAGACTACACCTTTACTGTAATTGGTTCGCTCTCTTTTTAACTGTGTATATTAATCTTGCAATTCATGTATTTCTTTCTTTCTTCTTATCCTTTATCCTATGCTCTTAATTCGTTGGATTCCTACCTGCCTCTCGAACCTGACATATGAGAAAATATGACTTTTTCATGCCTTTTTCATGTAATCAAAACATGTATTGGAGTTGGCAATGACTTTCTGCACACTAGATAATACGATTGCAATTCTTGCTGTCAAATTGAGGAGAGGGTATGATTTAGAAGCCAGAATGTGAGTAGAGATGCATATAACAGGCATGGAAAAAGCGAAGGTATGTAACTCGAACTCATTAAACTTTAGGATTGCTTTTGAGTATATGAAATCCATTTTGGACTCATTTCACAACACGGATTGATGAATTTACCTTTTGGATTTCTTGAAATGGAGGCTTTAGAATCTTGATTTTGATGCATACTTTTAAAAATAATATATTTTTGTCTTACAATTGGATGAGCAGAAATTTTTCTAAATAAATCTTCCTTAACTTTACAGTTGACAAAAGTGAAGATGTTAGCTCAAGTTTAGTGATCACAAGACAGACAAAAAGAAAAGGTAAAGCAAATGAAATATCAACTTATGACTATAAAGAACACTAAAAAAACAAAAGGTAATTATTTTTTTCTATCTTTATATCTAAAATGTATTATATTATGTAATGATAATATAAAATTAATATAATGCTTAACAATTTTTTTTGTATATTATCTATACACAATGTGTATTTGATATATATACGGTGTGTACAAGGTATGCATAGTATGTATACTTGTTGTATACATAGTGTGTATAAGGTGTGCACACAATATGTACTTAATATATACACAGTGTGTATAAGGTATATACAGTGTGTGTACTTGTTGTATATACAGTGTGTATAAGGTGTATACAGTGTGTACTTGGTGCACACACAGTGTGTACTTGGTGCACACACAGTGTGTACAGGGTATATACAATATGTATATGATGTACACACAGTGTGTTTATAGTGTACACACGGTGTGTACAAGGCGTATACAATGTGCGTACTTGTTGTACACACAATGTGTACTTGTTGTATACACTGTATATATAAAGTGTATACAGTGTGTACTTGTTGTACACAGTGTGTGTACTTGATGTACACATAGTTCAAAGCTGGTTGCAGTAACCAGCCACATGGATTATTTGTATCCCATGGAAAACATAGTGGCTTTTGTTGTCTCCAAACAATTGCCTGTGTTATTCATCTATACTGTACTCTTTCCGAAACTTAGACTATTGTTGATGCAAAAAAGACAATCGACAAATCATGCTTATCTCTTGTATGTAATCAGCTTGCAATGATGATGCGTGATGAGTATCCAGTGGGTCCGGAAGAATTTTTCAAAAACTTAAAAGAATGATGCATTGTAATTTAGGAGAGGTGGATGTTTTTATTTTTCCTGTTTCAGTTTTCTTTGTTTGTTGCATTGGCTTGAATAGTATAGATGTGACTGCAGAAGAAATTTAGACTATACTGTTTTAGTTGGTGTCGTGAGCTATATAGTAGCTACTTCATTCACCTTGATGTTTGTGAATCAATACTCTAAATGTGTATATTAACATCTCTCTCAGTAATTAAGCATTTTGAATTTTATAGCATGTTACTTCCTTTATATCTTTGTAAATAAGCAAAAGTGGGTACGTATATTAAGAATAAGTTGTATCTTTGAATATACCAAATATGTGGCTTTGATTCAAGCTTGGGCTATAACACTCTTATGCTTGCTATATGTAAGCATTTCAAGAAAGCAAGAAATAAAGGGAGTACAAATTTTATTGACTAACCTCATCTTGATAGTGATTTCTTCGAGATACTTGCAAAGTTCTCTGTTTTAATCCCAAATAAGTCAAAAGACGTTATATGCTTTACTGTAAACTAGATAGATTGTGTTATGGACAAATAACAAACAGAATCAGTCCACCCTGCACATGGGAGACAAAAGTGAATGAAAATAAGACCAAATGACATGATCAACATACAATATGACTGGCCGAGCAAGCAAATGAACTGCCATATTTGCTAAGAGCTTAATCCAAATAAAATACACATTCTTAATGCAAGAATTAAAGTGGTTGCAGTATTAGATAACGGAACCAAGTTCATCAACTTGAGAAACATCAAAATTCATAGCATTAACGGCTTGTGAACAGTCCATCTCAACATCACTATTATGGAAACCTTCAATCGCTAACCATTGAAGCACCTCCCTCAAAGCACAAGCTTCGGCTAGAACAGGAGGAACAAGACCTGCATAAAAACTGAAACCATAATGATCCCTAGCAATACCTGTAAAGCCACTAGTAAAACAATTAATTAGTGCATTATACACTCAAATAATGCCTTGATGCAACAGTAGGATGCAAGACCAAAGCTGGCAATCAATTTCTGCTACTTTCCAAGAAAATCTCTTTGAGGATTTCTCTTTGATGTTCTCCTCAAGAATTCTGCTACCAGTTTGGAAAATGCAGAAGTATTATCTTTGAGCAACTGTGAAGGCGGGTCAAACTCTACCACTTTGCCTGCACAAATAGAAAGATTGCAGCAATAAGCAATCAATATTAAATTTCTAAAAATGACAGATTACACTCTAAGCCTGAGAAGCGAGCTAGTAGCAAATTATTTTAAATTACCTTCATCAAGAACCAAAACCAAGTCATTGTCAATGATAGTGGGTATTCGATGTGTAACAATAATGACAGTGCATCTATTTGTTTCTTCTCTAATTGTTGCCTGAATTATATTATCAGTCGCTGTATCAATAGAAGCTGTGGCCTTATCTAAAACCAAAATTCTCCTCTTTTTTAGAAAACACTCCAGTTTTCTCCATCTTCAGCAATTGTGTCATCCCGAAGAATTTAAAATTTACTATCAAGTGATTAAAAATAAATAAATAAATAATATATATATATATATATATATATATATATATATATATATATATATATGAAACTTTTTAAGATAGAAGAAAACTGTCTTCAAAATTATTAAGTAATAGAAAGGTACCTGGTGCTTTAAGAAGCCTTTGGTCCTGCCTTACCATATCAGCAAGGCGGCACTTTTTCAAGACCTGTGAAAACATTTGGATCCTGTAAATACAATTTCACATCCTGTTTAAGAAAAGTATATCTTTGACTATTACCTCCCATATTTCTTGATTTGAATGCTGTTGCAAAGGGTCCAGATTAGTTCTCACAGTTCCTTGAAACATATAATAACAAAATCCAAATCAATAACCATCAACAGCAACAACAATTAAAACCATCATTAAAGACATTGAATTCAACTTCAAACAATCACCGACAACGAAGATCAAAATCCTTTTTGCTGAAAAAATAGAAGAACGCCGGTATGTAATCGAGAAAGAAAAATATAGCGAGAAGGATGAAGAGCAAACACAGATGAGAGAGTTTTCGATTTAGTTAAAGAAAGTTATATTTCTGAAAATAGAAATTTAAAAAGTGAGATTTATGAAAAAATCTAAAAAAGGTTGTATTTGTTGTAAAAAGGTTCAAAAAGATGGTATCTGGGTAATTTCCTCTAAAATTTTCCGTCAAATTTTGGGAGGGTAAACTGCACCTTTTTCCAAGTCTTTTTAATTTGTATACTATTATTAAATATATTTTGATTTGGACCATGTTAGGTGGACAACCAATCTTAGATCACTATGACATAACTGGGAATCAATCTTAATATGTGAAGAATTAGTAGATTTTTCACAGAACTTGTTGCATATGGTCTTTAGGCTAATTAGCATTCTTGCTATGGTTGATATTACTATGTTACATAATTTCCAAGAACTTCATGAGAACGAATTAACACCGGAAATATTCAATTATATTATTACAGCAAAGAGCTTAGTTTCACATTAGGCACCATAGTCTTATCACATATGAGCAAAGACGACAACGTTGTTAAACTCAGCCTGTAATCTCAATAGCTTTAACATCAGCTTTCTTGACTTCCTCCTTAGGGACAGTGACAGTAAGAACTCCATTCTCCATTGAAGCCTTCACTTTATCCATTTTCGCATTCTCACGCAGCCTGAACCTCCTCATGAACTTCCCACTGCTACGCTCAACGCGATGCCAAGTATCATTCTTATCTTCTTTCTCCACATTCCTTTTTCCCCTGATCAGAAGAACTCTGTCATCTTCAATATCTACCTTCACTTCCTCCTTTTTAAGGCCAGGAAGATCAGCCTTGAAGACATGAGCTTCAGGCGTCTCTTTCCAGTCCACACGAGCATTAGCAAAAGCAGAATTCTCGCGTGAAATTAGAGAAGAAGAAGAAGGAAAAGAGAAGTCTCTGAACGGATCCCAAGAAGAGAAAGGATCGAAGATACTGCTTCTGGAGTTGCCAGAGAAGCTTGGGATCAGAGCCATCTTTAATTCTTGAATTAGCAGCGATTTGATTTGGTAGCTAAGCTATTAATTACTTCAAACTTCTAGATTGCGATGGTGAGGAGTTCGTTGAATATAATTTATAGAAAGCAGAGGAGAGATCTCGTAAATTCTAGACAAATGGACTCTTGGAAAGCGCAGTCATCAAGGACAAACACTTCTTCACTTCCAGAGCTTTGCCGCCAGTTTTCACTAGCTGACATCAAAGTTGCAACTAACAACTTGCATGAGAGTTTGATCAATGGCGAAGGTGGCTTTGGCAATGTATACAATGGCAAAATTGATGATGGAACAATAGTTGCGATCAAAAGATTAAATCGAGAATCATGCTCCCACCATGAGTTTCAAAAAAAATTAAATTATTTTTATTTATAATTTCATATTTTTCATTTTCTTCTCTTTCATTCTGCACTTAATTTTTTTTTTTAAATTAACTTTCTTCTTAAAACCCTCGTCTCCCTTGTCTCTCCTTTGTCTCATTTATATATTCTCATGTATAAGTTTTGCTATTTTTTAACACTCTATGATTTAAGCTCCTAAAATGCAAACAAGTCTGAAATGATTTCCATCCAGGTTCTTAAAGAGAGTTCACTAGTCTCCTCAAAAAAGCCATCCGAAAAGAGTACAGATGAAAATAAGCTAAATATTGTACATAAAATTGCATCAGTTGTCTCAAGGTCACTTGCCCCTTTAAGTTGTTTTTAGATGGAAATATCTATCTAGTTATTAAAAATATCCTACAATTCCTTTATATTGGTTGAAATTATGCTAAAATATTCCTTATATTTGTTGAAAATTGTGTTAAAACGTTGTTCTTAGCACATTTTTGCAGCACTTATAAAGGTCTTTTAGTTTCAAAAACGATTTCTAAAGCAAAATAGAGCCTAGAAAAAAACATGGAGGGAAAAATACTGCATTTTTTAAAAAATTAGTGGAAGCCATGTAAATTAATAAAAAATAAAGAAGATCTTAGCTCAAATTAAATATAATTAACCTGGTTAAAACTATATAAATTAACAAACATATTCATGTGTTTGCAACATTATTTTCTAAAATAGTATAAAGAAAAATCATGAATGAATAGTAAAGCTGCATAAAAGCAAAAAATGATCAAAAGAAAGATTTTTAACAAACACAATTTATTGAAACCAAGTTAAATAAATGAATTTTTTTTTTTCAAAATACACTTTATGTTATTGTAAACAAAGTAAAATACATTATATTTTACTTACGTAAAAAACGAAATACACTGCATGTTGGTGAAAAAAAAGTTGCATAGAGGCAAAAGAGGACCAAAAGAAAGATCTTTAATAAAACACAGTTTATTGAACCAAGTTAAATGAATGAATTTTTTCTCCAAAATACACTGTATGTTATTTTAAAGAAAATATAATACACTATATTTTATTTATGTAAAAAATGAAATACACTGTATGTTGGTAAAAAGAAAACTTAATACACTGTAACAAACACAATATATTGAACTAAGTTAAATGACTGAATTTTTTTCGCAAAATACACTGTATGTTAGTGTAAAGAAAATAAAATACAGTAATATTTTACTTATATAATAAATGAAATACACTGTATGTTGGTGAAAAGAAAAGAAAATATATTATAACAAATACAATATATTGAACCAAGTTAACTGAATGAATTTTTTTCCTAAAATACATTGTATGTTAGTGTAAAGAAAATAAAATACACTATATTTACTTATGTAAAAAATGAAATACACTATATGTTGGTGAAAAAAAACTCAATATACTGTAACAAACACAATATATTGAACCATGTTAAATGAATAAATTTTTTCCGTAAATTACATTATATGTTAGTGTAAAGAAAATAAAATACAGTATATTTTACTTATGTAAAAAACGAAATATATTGTATGTTGGTGAAAAGAAAAAAAAATACATTGTAACAAATAAAATAT
Source organism: Excoecaria agallocha (assembly GCA_037975025.1). Classification (NCBI taxonomy): domain Eukaryota; kingdom Viridiplantae; phylum Streptophyta; class Magnoliopsida; order Malpighiales; family Euphorbiaceae; genus Excoecaria; species Excoecaria agallocha. The sequence goes on from CM075821.1 coordinate 866,088, forward strand.
ATTGAACCAAGTTAACTGAATGAATTTTTTCTCCAAAATACACTATTATAAAGAAAACAAAATATATTATATTTTACTTATGTAAAAAAACGGAATACACTGTATGATGATGAAAAGAAAAGAAAATATACTATAACAAAATACACTATAGTTTTTGTTCTTTTTTTTTTGTACATTTTTTTCTATTGTTTTTATTCTTATTCATTTCATTTTTTTGATGATTTGTTGAAATGATATGGACTTCTAAAAAGTTTAATGGCCAAAAACTATATCATCTACGTCTGGAGTTGTACTTTAGGGGCATATGGTGTCTTGTTGTGGAACTGACACATAATCCAATGAGGCCTATAGATATTTTAAGGAAAAAAGTGAAGAAAATATGTCTTTGGCACGAGTTTTGTCAAATTTCTAATATATATATATGCCACCCCTTGCCAGCCCGAGATCTTCAAATTCCGGGTCACCGCCCTTACACCCACTCAATCAATTTATACTCTGCATTATTGCTTATACAAACACAACACCCCACAACAATACTATAATATTTTCTTTAATGAAATCCATGGTTGTCTCACATTAATATATCCATTTATTTTTATTAGCAGTAATATTTAAATTCGACTCTATTTATTATATTGGATTGATCGAAAATAAAATGAAATAATATAGATGGATGAAATCCTAAAATCAAAATAAAAAAGCCTTTTTTTCCTTGTAATTATTGATAGAAAACATCTTTTTGAATGTCGAGCATTTTTGAAAGGTGAAATATAAAAAATGACAATTAAAAAAAAAATTTAAAAATGATATTTATGAAATAAAAATGTGAGGGTGAAAATATGAAATTTTTTCTCTTTTCTGTGGTATTTGTGAAAAATCCCAAATTTCAAACACCGATTTGTACTTTTAGTTCAAAAAACAAGAGTAGTCTTTGTGAAAACAAATGGGCAAAATCAAATTCAAAGAAAGCTTTTATTGATGATAACAAAGGACATCTAATGGAGAAATCGATTGCCTAAAATACTTTAGCCCCAAAGGCGAAAGCCCAAACCAGGAAGAAAAAAGTTTAGAAATCTGTCAGACAACCGCATGACCATACCCTGGCAATCCACTGCATGGGAACGATCCTCTACAGCTCCGACCATCCCTAAGGAAGATCCGGCCGTTAATCACGCTCTGATCATTTCATCCACCAGATTTGAGTTCCTGTCTCCTTAGTGCTAAAGGACACAGAAGTACAACCCTATAGAACAGATCCTGTTCAAGTAAGGTCGTGGTACGGTACCTTCTCCTCCTCATTTATAAAGTACATAGACTTGTTGTTTGTTCTCGGTGTGGGATATTCGCGCGTAGTTTTCTGCACCTTTAACAAGCGAAGCCTAGCAGAGCAGCAGACATCAGAGATGAGCCTTCTACCGTTGTTGCGAATATCCCTAGAAACACTAATACAAGCAGAGCCACCGGATCGGCAAAGGGAAATGATTTTCCGGCGAAAAACCTGCCATTAACAGCCGTTTATAAATAATTTCATGGACATGGGATGCGTGTAAGTTCATATAAACTTGCATTTAATTTATGGGCTTAGATTAGCTGCTTAAGGACAAGTTTATTTACTCTTCTTTCTTCAATCTTTTCAAGACAGGGATGAACCAGTTGCATTTCCACAAGATTCGGCATAACACTTCAAAAGCTTGGTGGCCATTTTTTTTTTTTTTTTATTTCTTTTCAAAAGTATGGAAAGTTGGAAACTATTATTGGGCACACAAATCTGACTTTACCTGATACAATGCACTGAACCAATGGTATATAATGAAGCACTACAAGACAAAAAATTAATTTTTTGTGTTCGTTTTTGCTACGTGTCAGCTTGGTGCACGATGCACAATATGCACAAAATTTAAGGAAGAAATTTCCATAAAATGGAGAGAAATGATTGAATTACTTATGAAACTAGCGAACTTTGTGCAATAAATCAAATTTCATCACAGCATTGAACAGGGTAATTGCGAATTTGTCAAACATTGCATCTTCCTTCACAAGATATTCAAAAGCAGCAAAAACTCGTCCAAGCAAGAAGAAATTCTAACAATTTTACATCAAAGCACTGAGTTGCTCAAAATATTTGAATATTTACTATTAAAGCCTGAAACAATTAGGAGGAGATCAAAACGAATTGTAGACTGTAGGGGTTGAAATCCTCCAGGAAAAATCAGGTCAGCCTCCAATCTTCTCCAGTGTAAATTGCTTGATCACCTAATTCTTCCTCAATGCGAAGCAACTGCAAGAAAGTTCATCTATGAGGCTCCGAGTCTACCTTGCTCTGCTTATCAACCAAGATAAGCCCCAATAGCACAACAAAGATTTGTCTTTCATATGTGAATATTCTCATCTACGTGTTGACGATATATATTTATAAAAATTAGCAACAGCAAGGATTGCTGCATCGGAAAGTTACATCACAATTAGTTGCCTACCTGTCCTCCAATCCCCACCTTCAATTTTTTAGTCCTTGGACCGTTAGAAAGGTAAAGATATCTATGTAAAGGCTTGGAGGAGAAAATCAAGAGGAACCAAGAGTTTCATTTTAGACTACAAAATCACAATGGCAGTACAAAGCAGCCAGTAACATTTCAAGCTTGAAGCAAGGACGATGTCAGTACATCTAGACCTCTTCATTTAAACTCAATATTCTATATGGTTGTTCAAGATTTTTTTAAAAGCTAATTGTTAGTTCAAATTAGTCCTTGACATTCTAGAGCGTAGTTTGAGATAATTGAAAGAAACAAATAACAGGTTTACTCTTCCAACAGTCCTTCCCAGCCCCACCTAATATAACAGAGAAAATAAAAAAGGGGGAAATTGTAGAAAGCACTAACAAGAAAACAAAGCAGTCTGAGAATGAGAAGTGAACCTGATTATATTTTGCCAACCGCTCTCCCCTGCAAGGAGCACCTGCTTTGATCTGACCAGTGGCTAGGCCAACAGATAAATCAGCTATGAAAGAATCGTCTGTTTCCCCACTCCTATGAGATGCTACCACCCCCCATTGGGCATCCTTTGCCAGCTTCACTACTTCTAAGGCCTCTGTTACTGTCCCGATCTGGTTTATCTGAATTTCAATGGACATTACAATTTTAGATTACAGAAATAGAGAAGTTTGTATTTTGTTGGTAGATAGCCATGGAATTCTCCTCAGTACCAAAAGGACTCAAAAGAACAATATTTAACCACACCACCAAGTTAATGGTAATCTGAGTCAGTTGCCTTTGTTTCCATGTTTACACCATTATTTCTATATGGCATAAGATACAGAAATCACAATATTGCTAACATTAAAAAAATAAGTGCAACAGTATAAACAAGGCATTATAGGAAACTCAGGGCCCACTCTACCAACCCATTGAAAACATATTTTTGTAAAAATCAGCTAAGAAACAGGGCCAAGCAGACCCTAAGCAATGGGAAACATTTCATCTGAAGGAAAAATGCACACCTTGAGAAGAAGAGCATTACAAGTGGACTCATGGATTGCTCTCTCAATGCGTTTTGGATTTGACATTAACAAACCATCACCTACAACCTGCAAATCATCTTCTCTCACTTTGCACTTAGACATATATTGATTCAGAATAACAGAAACAGTTCTCTGAAAATGCGCAACCAATCAAATTCAAAAGATGTTAAGGACAAACCTGACAGAGTCCAAGGCTTGAAAAATACTTGATATGCTCCCAGTCCTCCTTATCAAATGGATCTTCAATTGAAACTATTGGATACTCTGATATCCCAAAAAGTGACACATTAATCAATTAATAAAATTACAAGACAAAAATAAGACTAAGGAATGAAATATGGCTTGGAATACCTGCACACAATTCCCTGTACATCTCAATCATATCGTCCCCTGACTTGAAATTTTGCCCTGATCTATTAGGACATTTGATGTCCAAATCATACTTGGTACCTATATTATAGAGGGCGTTACAAAAGCTTTTAGAAGGTATTAGTAGTTAATAAGCAGAAATTATGCAAAATGGGAACCCTAGGTTGCAGAACCTTATTTGAAAATTATTTAAAAGCAACATGAAAGAAAAAAAAAAAAAGTAGCTTTAGTATGTGAACAAAATTTTTGAACATAGCATTCACATCAGAAAGACAAATAATCTAATGGCTATTGAACAGCCAATAAAATCAACTGCAAGTCTCAAGTAAATGACGGAACAATTACCATTCCCATGTATGCAATTGATGCTATAAAAACAGCTTGCAGCATTACCTATACAAAAAGCAGTAGCAGCAACATCAATCCCTATTTTTATCTTGTCATTATACCCTGTTCTGCTGATGGCCTCTATAACAAGATCCAAGCCTTCTTTAACACTGTCAATGATATGGGATATAATAAAGTTAAATAAGAAAGAAAGATCTTAATTGCTGAACAAATATAAACCAATTTTGAGGGATAGAGCATTTCAACAGCTGGAACTTAACAATCCAAAATAAAGTTTCTCTTTAATATCTACAAAGAAAATATGATTTTTCCCATAAAAAGAAAAAATGAATAATCTTTGTAATAAATGATATATGCATGAAATCTGCTTCTAGTTAATGCACTTTCTTCTTCCAGTATGCCAATAAATTACACTTTTTGGAGCAAAGAATAAAAGAGAGAACCATCAAGCAAAAAATCCTTGCCTGGAGATGTTTGGAGCAAAACCACCATCTTCACCAACATTGCATCCAGATGCACCGTGTTTTTCTGTAATAACAGCCTGTTCTATTTAATAACAGAAGTTACAATCAATGAATGAGGGAAAAAGAAGAAAAAAGCATCTTATTATTCAAATTAAGTGGCTTGATCACTTAAGCCCAAGAAAACTATATAAATATAAATCATAAGGTTCAGGAATTAAGGGAAATTTACGTTCATGTCTGATATTAGAAAAGGTGTTTGTTTATGCCTGCACATAGTTTCATTATACAGAAGCCATGAACATGGAATAGAAGATAACATGTTAATTATACATCTCAAAACCTCACCAACTATCCTTGTCGCATTGGTCTCTAGTCAAATACGCGAACACTCCTAAGGTCAAGGTTCTAGTTGATACAACAGAAGAACCAAAATGGCTTAAAAAAAAGAAGAGAGGCCACGAGCTATCAACATTTAAAATTCCAATAGGTAAATATTTTCAACAAAATAAATCACCTTTAGGTGATGATAGGTCTCTGTGCCCATTTGCAGTGCCTCAGAAAATCTACTGGCACCAATTGGAAGAATCATGATTTCCTGATAATATTTCAGGTAGAATTTCATTGGTCAGCAATAATTAGACAAGTATAATGAAGAATTGAGATGCAAAGAATCTAAATTGCAGCAGAGCATGCAATTCTTGTGAATACCTACTCAATGAAATCTATTTTATTTTTGAGATGCAACATAAGATTCTTGACTTGTATCACGCACAGGAATTATGAGAATATTCTTGGCTTTTATTATGAAGTACAGGAGAAACTGATTTCTTGGTGAAAAATTGGCAAGAAAGAAAAACAAGAAAAGAAAGAGAAAAGTCAGATGCTACTAAGTAAATTGGAAGCATAGACCCTAAAATATGCATGTTTTTCTCATGTTGATTATCCATTAATTATGGTAACAATATAAGTAATAGCCAGTTTCAATGAGGTCGCAAATCCAAATCAGAGAACAGGTAAAAATGTTTAAAGAACCAAAATAAGTGTATATTTAAGGGAAAACTTAAACAGAGGATACCTGAATGGCTAGATTGTTCCCTGCATGTTTACCACCGCTAATGAGAGTGAAGGCAGGGACAGGAAGAGTCAAGTTGGGTTTGCCAGAAAGATCAGCGATGTGCTTGTAAAGTGGAATCTGATATTTATGATACAACTGTCAAAGTTAGACACATGTTTCTACCAGAAAAACTGCAATTTGCAATTTATAAAGTGATTACTAAAAGAAGAACAAGAAGATCGTGCCTCCTTTTCAGCCGCCCCAGCTTTGCATGCAGCAATTGACACAGCTAAAATAGCATTTGCTCCAAGTTCACCCTGCAGATGACTTAATAGTAAGCCACTAATGCCTCATAAGATTTGAGCAACACAAGAATCAGAATTCAAACATTTTTATATGCAATTGTGCAAGGCAGGATTTTTGGCAGTATCATTTAACAACGCCAAAGGCCATCAGGACATCTCCAATTAGGTGCTGTGCAAGACAGGATTTTTGGCAGTAACATTTAACAATGCCAAAGGCCATCAGGACATCTCCAATTAGGTGTTTTGGTGAATAAAATGGCTAAGAGTTTTGTTCAAGATGAAGCAAGTATACAACTAGCCCATACTGAACCACTAATAAAGATCTAACGATCAGCATATACAAAAATCATGTTTATAATTTTAGGCCAGATGTTATTAATACAGAATGGAGCAACAACAGATGCTCTTAATATGAATATCCTTTCTAACAAGTTAACCTATCTGCAACTATAAAGACAATCTACCTGATTCTCTAATGAAGATAACTTACATATAACAGAATGAAATACACCAAGACAATAAATATCAGGAAAAACAAAATTATCGATCCTTCATAGAAATATCATCGAAAAAAAAAAGCAATGCTTTCAAGGTTGTTTGGACTTGCAATATTTTTCTAACCAAGAGGAACTTTCAAATAAAACATTCATCACAACAAAAGTCCAACTTGCCTATTTTGAAGTTATCATATATATTCCATTTGCTATAAATTTAATATTCGATAATTAGCAGTAAGTTCAAAGAAGCAAGAAAGTCTCGATTACATATCAAGGTGAAAATAGGACAAATCGTTACCTTCTTTTCGGTCTTATCCAAGTCAATCATGGCCTGATCAATCTGAGACTGAAGTGTAGGATCCATACCAATTAACGCTTCAGAAATTTTCTCATTGACATTCTTAACAGCTCTATTCACACTGTTACCAAGATATGTTCCTTTATCTCCATCGCGCAATTCAACAGCTTCATACCTACTACCGGAAATAGGAAAAACATTATTAAAAAAATTCAAGCCCCACTGTTCCTAATGTTATAATTAGCTAACAAAATGGAAAGGTTCAAGAAATTGAAAGCGCAATTAATGGAGAATAGAAATATTACATGCCGGTAGCATCGCCGCAAGGAGCTGAAGCCCGGAACATGCCTTTATTAGTGTACAAATCAACTTCAACAGTTGGAATCCCTCGGCTATCAATGATCTGCCTCGCTTTGATCTTCGTAATCACAGATGGAACAGCTTTTCTCATGTGATTAGACTGAGAATCAACAAACCATATAAGTATCTCTGTTCGGATTAGCAAGTATAAAAAAATGGGAAAAGAAAATGACAGAGGAATATTACGATGAAAAGAACGGGATCTGGAGTTTTGGCCCTGACGGCGGCATTGACGGCTTCCTCGATTTTCCGAGAAAGAAAATGCTTGTCTAGGTAATCTTGCACTGACATTTCTTGATTCTTCTTCTTTTTTCTCTTCTTTCTGAACTAATTTTTTGTGAATTGGATCAGATTAGTTAATGGTGAAAAATGAAAAGATCAGAGTTGTTATCTGCTTGCTGCTCAGTTCGGGCTGCTTCTGACGATCTTCGGCTGAAATGAACAGCAACGAAACGCTACCGTTTTAGTTCATTTTTGGATCTTTATATCCTCTCTTTTTTCATATTAAATATATAATTAAGAAAATTTTTATTTTGTTACGATTGACAGCAGCATGTTTTTTTTTAAAAAAAAAGAACTTAACCAATATTGGTTTAAGTAGTAAAATTTTGAGTTTCAATCTTATAAATGATAAAAATCAATATTACAGAAAATTTTTTTAAATAATATTTTTTAATAAAATATTTAGTGACATGAAATATGTCAAATAATATTTGTTGAAGCCATGTTAAAATATGTAACAGTGTGCTGCATCATTGTATCAAAGACTGTCGACGGACCATGTTAGAAGACAGGCATACTAGATACGTTTCAATCAAATTAATTTTGAATAGTAATAGCTTGCATTTATATCATTCGTGTTTTTTAATTAACTTATACTATATGTTAAAGTGAAATAACGAAAAAAAAACTTTTTTAAAAGATAATATTCTTATATATTTTGATTATTTACTAAAAATATACTAAAATATATTTTGACTATTTACTAAAATAAATTAAAATAATAGAAAAGAAAGATGGCCGTGTGTTAGGATTCGAACCCGTGTGGTTTGATTGGTTTTCAGACTGAATCAACTGAATGCTTAACTCTAGCAGGGATCATATAAAATCATATATCACACCATACAATTACTATATCTGTGTAGTTAAAGCAGAATACAAAGATACAGCACGTGTGAACTAATATAACAACTTCCATCATCATACAACAACAAATGCAGTAGATGTACCAGTGAAATGCTTAACTGAACCCAGTAAGCTCTTTGCTGCACCGAAATGTCTTATTCTATACACACCGGGAGCGGCAGATGAAGGGATCCTCCATTCAATGGTTGCCTGACTGCGAGCACTAAGTCTTGATGGTCTTGTCCACTTGAACCGTAGGCAGAAATCATCATCGTCATAAGCCGGAACCCAGTTATCCTTTCCCTCGAGGATTTCTACAAGGGCAAATGTCCCTTCAGTCATCAAGTCATTCCTTGGGCACGCTGACCAGAAAACGACAGTCACATTATCACCTCTTTCAAAGGTAGCGTTCTTCGGGACATCAGAACTGCAATCACCGAAATTTGTGCCAGGAGGTGTTGTGTCCCATTACAACTGGTGTTAATAAGCTTATTTGCTTATTCAGGAGATCAGGTGGCTGTGGACCTGGCTCAACTGATTGGCCGTTGACAAGAGCGGTAGCCAGCTTCTTGAATTCCTGAATATATGCACTAAGTGTGTGTGGACCGAATAGAGTCGATGCACCCTGAAAAAGATTTTAGTTTCTGAGACTATGGAGTATAGAGTAAAACAACAAAGAACCAAGTGGTTGGTTAGTTTGATCTGAGAAATGTTATCCTTATTTGTGCAAAACAACCGAGCTATCATAATTTTCTCAAACATGGTTTAGATATTCATTTTAAAGCATAGCATAGCTAGTTTTGAAAAACGAAACAAACTTTTCTTCCGTTGCAAAATCTAAAAGAAAACTCACCTCGTATCTCTGCACTTCATATTCTTCAAAGGTGGTCACATACTGTGAATATGTATTAGTCAATCCTGCTATAACAACATGAACATCGTTAAATTCTTTATTCCCACTTGTGAGCACCGTCTTCACAGCATCTCGAAGACGCCTTCCAGCCATTGTTGTAAATTCTGTTCAAAAGAAGTATAAATTTTAGAAACTTAGAGAAAGATATTATTAGGAAACCTTCATGCATGGAAGGTTTTGAAAGCAACAATAACAGAAAAATCATCATGCAATGCTTAAACAGATCCTCAAGTCAAAACAGCTAAACAATGATTCTGCCAGCAAATAACATCAATCCATTATTTGGAGTGCATGCTAGAGTTGCGAAGCACCAGACCTGCTTAGACAGTTTGGTGCACAATGCTCACCTTACATCAATCCATTATTTGGAGTGCATGCTAGAGTTGCGAAGCACCAGACCTGCTTAGATACTTTGGTGCACAATGCTGCACCCTGTTTGCTTCTCTAATACAGGGCTGGCTTCAGCATGAAGCTTAAACCATTTTGAGAAAATTTTTAACTGCATATATTCTACATGATCTTGATGTTCCATTTCTTAGTTGATTGTAAACATTGAAATTTGTTTCCAACAGAAATGTCTTGGGCTCAGACCACCTAAGTCACACTCTAATTAATAATAAGTTCCTTCTTACCAAAGAGACTAGTATTGCATGCTTATTGCATAGAACAAAGTGGATAGACTCGAGTTGACCTCAGTTTTTACATCTCAGCATTTCTTTAACCTACCTTGTTTACTGATCCATGACTATCCACATAAATAATTTTTTATTCCATCCAAATCCCAAGATTTTTCTTCGCACAAAAAGAGAGAATGAATCTAGTAAAGATGGCATTGACCTTGCAAAAAATATCAGAAAGAGGGATTAGGCAAGTTCATACTCCAGGTACACTAAGAATTGCAAGCTGGCCAACTCGGAGGATCTGGATTGGAAGTATTGAAGGCTGCACATGCATGAGAAAATAAATCCACTTATTTTCTAAGCAATCATCAATAACTGAACAGTGGTTGCAGAAAACATCTCATCAGAGATACTATCAATAAGAAAAACTACTATTCTTGAGTTTATGATGGTTAAAATTTGGAGAAATACAGTGAATCAAGTTTAAGAACTTTTATCACTGACCCTGATCTATTCGCATAACACTTTTTAAAACGAAAAGGTTGTCACTTACTGCCCAGTCATATGGTTGTTTCATTTCACCGGTATCAAGTAAGATGGGCTTTGGATGCTGACAATCAATTTGTTCCTTGTTTGGTGCTTTGAGGAAATTACGAACCAGCCTCCAAAATCCATTCCCCTATTATTTAATATCGCAAGAACAAATACAGAAATTGCATATCATGAGGCTTAAGCAAATAGAACATAAATACATGAAGATCATACAGTCGATCACCTTGTCATCCCCTTGTGTAAAATCAAAAGCCCCAGGACCATCTGTTGTACCTGCAGCAAATGCAAACCCCATTGCAGCAGGACAAGTTTTAACTACCTCAGAACCTCCCCCTTGTTTAGGAATTGTAACTTCAAGCTGGGAGAAGTCTAAATAAGTATGAAGGTAATCAACCTTTCCATTTAATTGCTCAGATGCTTTAGTGAAAAGTTCCGAAGCTTTTCTAAATTGCCTCTCCCCAATAATACGTGTACTCTCAAACTCATCAGGGTAACTGCCAAAATAAATAACATGGCGCAATTTAGAATTACAACAGGTTTTAAACACAACTACCACCAAAAAAAAGAACCAGAAGACAGAGGAATACCCTGGTCCTCGCCCATAGCACAACTCATTCTTTCCACCGCAGGTACTGTGATTGAAGTCACAAGGTAGCCCAGTGTCTATACAAAAGGCTCCGAGCACATTGGGGCTGACATCACCACAGTTACTTTGACAAAATGCAGATACAAATCCAGGTTTATCAGCTTGCCTAAGAGCACCCCTGACACGTCTTGCAACACTTAGAATCTTGGTTGCTGGTTCACCAGGAGGAGAGTGAAAGGATGCAGCAAGCTCCAGAAGCTCATGGTCTACAAAAGAAAAAATATCAGAGAGCAAATACTAGAGCATATTTTTCATCTCCTAGTGTATATCTCAAATAATGGAAGAATTTATAGAATTAAAACCATATTGAATCATCTGACAATTTTATCATATATGCTCCCACCACAGCTGTGCAACGGCACAGCTAACAGGACATCAGATCTGAACACCACATTTTGTAATTTAGATTCACAAATATTTTCATAAATTGCAATTTCGTTACATTATTATCTTTACTGTGTTTATTTCTTTTTGGAGTCAATAAATACTGAATCTAACAAAAAGCAACTGGAATAACTAATGAAAATTCAGGAATTTCTACTCTTATCGGTGAGAGAGAAAGAGAGGAGAAAAGACAGAATGAAGAGCTGAATCATGCCCTGAGAATTAATAAAATTTTCATGATTTTAGATTATTCCACTAGTTCTATTTGTTTTATTGTCCACCTGAGCCTATTTGCACATTAATTATTCAATACAACAACAACAACTAAGCCTTAATCCCACAAGTTCATTACTTCATGACATTCCAAAATATAGGAGTTCTATGAATGACTTGAGCAATGGTAACATGCATGCAATCATAAATATATAGATAGTTTCACTTAATGGCACAACAATATTACAAAAAGAAAAAAAGTCAGAACTCGCTTTTTAGAGTTGAATTTATGTTAGGGATGAAAACATATCCATTGGATGATATACCAAATGTATATGAAAGACGGTATTATTAACTAGAAGATTGCAGTTATTGACAGTGTGATTGTATGTGGTAGAGAAAAGGCAATTTCATGATTTTAAGGCCATGAGGATGTCCTATATATTAGTAAATTTCTTGGGAGGAGATAGGAAGGTGATCAATATGTTACTCCACCCACTTCCTGACCATGATTTAACCTACATGCTTCTGCTTCTTGAGGCATCAAGATAGGCATCAGTGAGATTTCTAAAGGGATTCAACATGTTGCAATGTTAAAGCCATAGCGTAGAGTCACTTCTACTTGTTTTCATGCAAAGTAAAAGCTGCAGCAGATAAATCAAAATGTTCTCTGAAACAATAGATCAAACAAGCTTTTCTACAGCACTTTTCAAATTATAGCACACATATTTTCTAAAGCATTTTTCAAACTATAGCATACGAACTAGTAACTTACGATTATCCCGCATGTCAGGAATTATACTTGAGACTCTTCGAGGGATTCCATCAGCCACATTTTGATCAGAATATGCAGTTCCACCACCATTCTTGTCAAACCAGTCCTCCATAAATCGTGCAGCAGCACCCTTGTTATCCCCACTTATCAATGAGTTTGTACGGCTCATTGATGTTCCATGAGTAGCAAACCAATTAAAGCTACCCACCGGACCCCACTCATCATCAACAAACTTCAACAGGGTCATTTCTTTGTCAACATCATACTTATATTTGCTGCGTTCTTCTGCAGGATTATTAAGATATGCACTAGGACTACGATTTACACCAGCATCTAACAACTCTCCTGTAAATAGAAAGCCAAAGCCTCTGTGAGATATAGCATACAAACCACAGCCTTAGTCCCCCAAAGGAAGTAAAGGAAGCACTAAATTGAACATTCAAGCTGCCACTTCGAAACATGATACAATGATGAAGGCAACAACGGGAAGATAAGAGATTCAACACATTCAGGTCTTGTTGCTAAGGAACAAGCAAGCATTAAGATAACATAATTATGAAACTCACTAAGTTCTCTAAATGTTGAAAGGTATAGTTTTTCTAAAATTGCAGAGAGAAGAAAACCTTTTCCTTGCAAGTCATGTATGCATAACATATGTCCATTTGCATAGTGTTTTTTCCAAGTTCATCATTGTTTAAATACTAAAAGAGTCAAAGCAATCCTAAAAGCAAGGATCCTTTCTTGACATCCAATTACCAGATTTGCATCTTTTTTTTTCTCAGAATTTTACCAAAACAACTGTGAAAGAAAATATACAAAGAATTTATCTTGTTACAAACAAAACAACAAGTCGCTTCATTATTTCCCTTACCCATATTCACAAAAATAGATCCTGAGCGGAGATTTTCATGGGCCTGTATTATGCTTTTCTCAATACCATCCACAAGAGCATCAAATGATTGACGCACAAATCCAAGTGATGTTACAATATATACAATGTATTGAAGGTAGCCCCCAGGACCAGCATGGGTGTGAATACCGCTGATAGCAACATTCTTCTCATTATAAAGATCTCCATACCTGCCATATAGTCCACATATCATGATTTAACAAGGGTGGCATTAACCAGATTACAAAACACACTTCATATAGGCTTTACACCTATATTCTAAGCTACCCACTTCCTTCCCCTCTTATCCAACAAAACTTTAAAGGTATAAAATTTCATAATGTCAAGTTCTTAATTAAATTTACACTTCTTAAGAAAAGTTCATAGCTTCCAAACTTATGATCCTATCCAGTGTATCAATTGAGCCAGTCCTAATTGGTTAAGCAAGCTTAAGTCTTTTTAAAGCTCAAAGCATTAATATGCAAAAATGAGAAATACCTTGCTTTCAACCTCTCCAACACCTTAATAGTAACAAGTTGTGAGGCCATACAAGCATCAAGATTGACGAAGACTACCCTGTTACCCTGTGGCTCGGCCACAATAAAAGACCGAGCTCGCAATCTGAAGTGAACACCGGAAGCAATCTGTTCAGCATTAGCATATCCCATCATATTAACATCAGCTGCAGGTCCTGTTATATCATAGCTTCCAAGCCCAATCAGATATTCACTATCCGACACAACTCCTCCATTATTCAGCACCAAGAACACCAGAGAAACCCAAAAGAAAACACGAGGACTAAAAGGCGAAAATAACTCCATTTTGACTCCGCGAACAAGAAATGATCAATCTTTTCTTCTCATTCCCCTGAATCAAAAAAAAAAAAAAAGGAAGAAGAAGAAGAAGAAGAAAACTACCCAGTTAAAATTTGCCTAAATCAAAGCTCCCACAGGCATAATAACAAACAAAAAAGCTGCAGTGTTCATTTCACTAGAAACTACCTCAGTCTAGCCAAACGATAGTGAATTTGAACTGGATATCCAAGAAAATGAAAGAGTTCTTAAATTCTTTACCTTTACAACTGGGTTCTTGCTATAAATACTAAAAATTTTAAAAAAGCATGTTTCTCTTTAACCGTGAACAGGCTTGTTCAAAAAAAGAAAACTCAGCAACAAGCAATTAAAATGAGAGAGACACAGACAAAGGGACGATGATAATCATGATATGATAAATGGGAATATAGGAAAAAGCCCAACCACCGTTCTGAATGGAGTCAAAATGACATGGTTGGCTTGCGGGGAAGGGAAGACAGCGACTGATTGGAGCTTTACAAAAAGGGTCTTGATTTCTTTTGACAGAGGTGTAGAAAGTGTATGGGGCACGATCCGAATTTATTTAACGTGAATTTGAATTGGCCGCTTTAAGACTGGTTTAACCAATTTCTGGTCAGTGGTTTTGATCGAAAAAAGAAGTAATTCTAGTGGATTTAATTGAATGCGAAGCAAATAACAGTATTATCATTTAGATTCTGTACTGACTACCCAAATGTTTAAAAAACGATTAACTATAAAACCAATAGTTTATTTTGATTTATCAAAAAAAACATAAAAAAGAACTTTATTTTGACTAATTTGGTTTATGTATTTCAGTTTTTTATGACTTTTTATTTTTGTTTTTTTATTTTACCAATAAAAGTAAATGCATAAACCCTAATAATATTATGCAAGTTCCATTTTCATACAAACCAAAATATAAAATGCAAATTACACAAACTATAACTAGCCACTGAAATTTGTGAAGAAAAAGAGAGAGTAGATAGCAAAAAAATTGCACAATTGAATTTGATTAAAAGTTTTTTCAATTACTGATGGCATCCCTTTTATTTTCTGAGCCTAAAAGAGGCATGGGCTCAAAGTCCAAAGACCCTAATTTCAAAGATGTATTTCGTGTGATTAACAACATAGAAAAGCTGACTGATTTAAACCGATTGAATTGATGAGACCGGTTATCTTGTCAATTTGCCGTTGTGCAGCCAAGCCCATGCCTCTTACCTGCTTACTGTCACGTTGCCGCTCTCTTACTCTGACACCTTTATAGTCCTGTCTAGACACTTGAGTACACTCTCACATCCTCTATAAATGGCCCAATGAACAGTGGGTCCAGGTACGCTAATCGCGAGGTCCATTTTCTCTCTAAAATTCTCCTATTTCCAAGTCACTGACTTAAGTTTTGGAATACTTCCGTCCGAACCGACTGGACAAAGCTTTTGCAGGTTTCTACATGACGATCGGATCTCTCTTCCTTCAACTCGTTGAGGGGTTTGATAATTCAAACGTTATCAATTACCAAAAGCAATAATTTTTTAAAATTATAAATTGGTTAATAATTTTTTAATTTATTTTTTAAATTAGTATATTAACATTGATTTTTTAAAATCAAAATTTGAATTTAGTCTATTAACAACTGATTAACCATTAAAATATTAAATATATACAATTACCTTATACTTCTCTCTATATATATATACAAAATTAAAATATAAATTTTAGAAATTTAAAATTACAAATAAAAATATAAGTCATTCAAATTTAATGTCAATACAATTAAAA
Organism: Excoecaria agallocha; assembly: GCA_037975025.1. Classification (NCBI taxonomy): domain Eukaryota; kingdom Viridiplantae; phylum Streptophyta; class Magnoliopsida; order Malpighiales; family Euphorbiaceae; genus Excoecaria; species Excoecaria agallocha. The sequence goes on from CM075821.1 coordinate 882,023, forward strand.
AAAAAATTTACACAAGTACTCTAAAAGACAATAAAATAAATAGTTCAACTTTAATTTATCATAAGTAGATGATTTTAGTAATTAAAGTATAAAATATATTGAATAAAAATGTAATAATTAAAATATAAAAATTATCCTTATGGTTCATATAATATAAAAATTATATATAATGACCTGTTAACCAATAACCATTGATTACTGATTAACTGAATTTTAAAGTTCAATTTTAAATTTATCAACTATAATTTTTTTAAAAATTAACTGTACCAGTTAACAATATAGGCCGGTTTGAATTCAATTTTAACCAACTATTTAATTCTTTTTTATTTTTTTCCAGCACTACAACAAAGCACTATAAAAAGAGAAATAATATTTATTAAGGATGAGTATGGACCGATTAACCGGTCCATTAGCAAAAAAATTAACCAATTCATATACATCAATTTTTTCAAAAGACTAACCATTAATCAGTCCATCGATTTCAATTTTTCGAACTGATTAACCAATTTTTTCCGGTTAACCACTACAATTATTAACGCATAATATTATATATTTACTCAAAATTATAATTAATTAATTTATTTTAGTTTATTCAATTTTATGCATGCACTAAAAAGAGGTATTTCATATTTAATTGGCGTATATGCTTGATAGCCATATGAAACCAACTCAATATTCCTATGGAGTGGATTAAAAAAAAATTTTTGAATGAAGTGCCCAATTCCAAGGATGAACTGGTAACTAACCTGAAAATTTTATTCTTTTAATATTTTTAAAATATAATACAACATAATATTGTGCACCAAATATATACATTGTAAAATATTATAAGTCAATATGGGTTTGCATGAAATTATGTATATAACAAGACGTGCTAAATAATATATGTTAATAAGCAGTTTGTTTGTTAAAAAGAAAATAGGACAACGAGTAAAAATGAGCTTATAAAAATGGTCTGTCTAATAAACCAGTAAAAAGTTTAATTGCAGGTCACAATTTGGCATAAATTTTGACAGTGATAGAAAACATCTTATCAATTCTAAAACAATCGATTGCAAAAAACTATAGTAAATTGATGATGTTAAGTGGATGGGGAAAATGCTTTTCACTGCTCAAGTGCTTAATTTATTATTATTATTATTATTATTATTATTATTATTATTATTATTATATTCAGATTTTGATCAATAGAAAAAATAACAAAACCATTCAATTTATTAAATCAATTACTTATAAACCTTCGGATTAAAGAATGACAATAGACATTACGTCACTATAATAGAGATTAATGAAAGGAAACAACAGAAAGTGAATTTGTGGTTCAAGGTTATGTGATTCAGCATTCATTCATCAGATATGCATTACCTAAATCTTCAGCACCTCCCTAACCAAAGAAGATCAGACAGAACAGAATTTTGTTACTGAAAAATCTGCAAAAACAGTTTCACTCCCAGATTAACCAATAATTCATGCCAACACATATTAATTTTCTCATCTGCAAAAACAGCTTCAATGACATATTGTACACACAAGTTTAAAAAGCTTTCATATAAAAAATTAGAAATCAGAAACAGCATCCCAATCTTTCCTTTTCAATTGCCGAAACGCAAACCAAAGAGGACCCATAAACTCCTCGTTTCATTTACTCCCTTTTTCCATTTACATGTCATTTAAACAACACCAGCAACAGAGTAGAAAAGTAGGTAAAATCCTTCGCAGTAGGAGCAGAATAACTTAAAACAAAAATATAGCAGAATAACTTAAAACAAAAAACATCTATCTAATTATCTTATCCACAAAGAAATTAAAAATCCAAAGCCTTCAGAAGGTGCAGCTTCCTCCATTATCTAAGTTCAATCAGCTAAAACAAAATAAACTAAAATAAACGCAGCACCTCCATTATGGAAGGCAAAGCATGTCGGGGGAGAAGTGGATGGATAGACAGTGATGAGCAGACATGAATCATGTGAAGCAATAAATCCAACACGTATAGAAACACACACTCAATATACAAATACAAAATTCAGCACTAACAGAGGTGAGACAAACCAGAGGAGAATTGAAGGGCCGAACAGAGGTGAGTGTCCGGCGTGAAGGAGGGGCAGCGACTGTCGTGAGGAGAGGGGCGGCGGTGGCGCTCAAAAAGTGGAGAGGGGCGGGCGATGGTGAAAACTGAAAAATAGGGTTTCACTTTCCTTATATATATATATATATATATATATATATATATATATATATATATATATATATATATATATATATATATATATATATTAAAAAATAATAAATTAAACCGGTCGGTTAACCGAAACCGACGGTTTTTTAAAATCATGGACTGAAACCGAATCGAAAACCAAAAATCGATATTTTTAAAAACTTTAACAATTTTTTTGGTCCGATTAATCTAAAAAATCAATTCGATTTCCGATCGATTTTTCGGTTTTTTTTGCTCATCCTTAATGTTTATGAAAAATTTTATTTGTGACACTTTATTCACGTAAACAATATGAATAAATGGTAGTATCCAACTAGACAGTATTAATCCAAATTAAATTATCAAGTTATATTATAAAAAGGAATTTATTAATTAGTAAAAAATTTATGAGCCGCATAAAGAAAACCCCTTTTTTTTTAATATTAAGCCATAAATAAACCCATAAAAGGTCAAATTGAAATTAGGGCATTATAGTGGTCTTCAGAGCATAAATTGTATGATTTAACTAATGGAATAAGAGCTGAATTTGTGAATAGATTCAATATTTTATCCATTGTTTTATTTACATTTCTCATCAATTATCAACTTGATTTTTCTTTAAGAAAAAAAAAGAGAGAGAAAAATGTTATTCTTTAAGCAAAATTTAATGCTGAAATGATATTTATATTATTTGTATATAACAATCCATAATAGATTGTCACATAAAAATAATAATTATTATTTTACAAACATGAAATGATTTTAACAATTACTTTTTTGACGTGGTAGGAATTTTTTCTTTTAGGAGATGTGATAGTAAGTTAATAGTTTGTTTTATAATTGACATACAAATTGAGTTTAGATATTTAAATCCGAAAATAACGTTTTTTCGGTCAAGATCTGTAAAATAATTAATTACAATTTCTCATAGATGATATTTGATGTCGCATTTGAATTCAGATTTTAAAAACGAAATATCTTTAAATATTTAAAAATTAGTAGTTTATTTTGTTTTAAAATCTATACTCAGCATGAATTTGAATCAATCGAATTGATAAATTTTAAATACCAAATAAATTATATATAAAAAAGTACTAATTATAAATCTTTAATTTCAATTTTCCCAAGAAACAATATAAAATGTACTGAATTAGAGGAAATATCAAGGAAATTCTCGTGGCCTAATATGCAAAAACATAAAAAAGTAAATACGTCAATTTCTGGCCCCGCACTATGGAAATATTATCATTTGGTGCAGCAAAAATTGTTGCAACTTGACGTAGACAGAGGATTGAGTAAATTACATATTTTCATATTTCATATAAAAAATAAAGAAGGAAGATAATGAAATTACAGGATTAGATTATAAATGAAATCAAAGTATTTATTAAGGCAGAAGAAGAGAATAAATCGAGTGAGGATGGGGATATTTAATGACAAAAATTATATGGATAATTTCTTTTTAAAACAAATATACAAATAAATATTTGATTTATAACTTGGAATGCTACAAGGATTTGTTATTTATTTATTTATTTATGAGTAGTGATAATGCTTAATATTTTCTAATAAAATGGACCTGCATAGAAAAAGATCCAATATACTAAAAGGCCTGACCTAGTAGAAGTCTAGCATCTTAAGACCCTGTGCACACTGCCAAATGTGCAACAAAAGTCTACAAGATGGGACAGTCCGATTAGACAAGATAGACCTTATCCTGTTAAAAACTCTTAATACACGCCAATATCCCATCCGCCACTTGTCACGCATCACTTCGCTTTTTGCCTATTGTGATACTAAGATAGGCTTTTTAAGTGACTCATCTTACCCTTATAAATATCATATTCATTCATAAACACACATGACATCCTTCTGAATATTCTATTTTTCTCTCTCTAAAAGTCTAAAACTAATTTAACTATCGGAGTGATCACGTTTGGTCTGATCGGGCAAATCCTTCTTTTTGCAGGATCTCTATTTTATCAAGCTCGACCGATTCCTATCTCATATTCCACTATCCGCCCATTGCGGCATCGCCTTACTCACCATACAGGAATGCTTTCATTACAAAATCTCAATGTTGGTTAGCTCTAGTGCTTGCAGATGCTGCTAGCTTAGCATTCCAGGCTAGCTATTTAGCGTTGTATTGCATTCTAGCTTCATTTTGAGGTTTTAAATAGTCATTTGGCCAGGTTCTCTTGAGCACAAGAGGGAAGGATTAGAGCTACGCCCACAAGTATAAGAATGGCTGATGAATATTTGAGAGCCATTGTTCCAGTATTTTATTTTGGCCAAACGTGCAAATCGTTTCTTAAAAATTGGCAAAAAGTATAATTCAACACTTAAAGTTTAATTTGATACAATATCGCTCATAATATTTTAAAATTGAGGCAATTTGACTTTTAAAATGATATTTATCCAATCATTGAGTGATATATGTTCAATTTTTGAGTGATACCTGTCATTTTAGGAGGCTGAATTGCTTCAATTTTGAAATATTATGAATAATATTGTATCAAATTCAATTTTAAAAGTTGAATTACACTTTTTATCAAAATTTAGGTGGCGATTTGTACCTTTAGCCTTTTATTTTATCTTATGTAATCAATTGATTATATAGTAAAAATATTATTTATTTTATTTGTTCTATAAAATAATAATAAAAATTGTTATGAATTTCAAATTTATAATTAAAACATTTAATTATGTAAACTCTATAGGTTTATTCCAAAGTGTACTAGATAAGAGGAAATATCAAGGAAATTCTTGTGGCATAACATGCAAAAACATATAAAAATAAAGACATGAATTTTGTGGCCCTACGTAATTGAACTAAGATTACTAGGTAGTCTGGTCCATAAAAAACTAGGGCAACTTGACGTGGACGGCATGAATATTGAGGAAGTTACACTTAACATGACTGGCTTTCGACTTAATTGGAACCATTTTTAGGTAAAATCATTACACTTAACATGCATTATCACAAAAGAACCATTTTTTTTTCACTAAAAAAAATATTATGATATATGATCGGTCATGAGTAAGTCATTTTAAGTGTCATACATCAACTTTTTACAGAAATTTCGGATAATTTTGTTTTAATTTACTGGTCAAAATGATATTTAAATTTCTTTTATGACATTATTATAAATTCATAGCAAGGGTGAATTTAACCCATAATATTCCTATCAAAAATAAAAATAATAATAATAATATTTCTTTTTGTTTTTAAATACAGATTGTTTGTTTAATATTTATTAATGAATGTCTATTGTTTTTTATTAAAAAATAATATTTTTATATATTTTTTATAATCAACGGTTCATAATTAATACATTTAATCTATATAATGTATTAATCATTTGCTTTCTACAATCTCAATTTTGATATTTGAAAAAAAAAAAAAGAAGTTCACTGTGAATGTAATAAACATTCAGAATCAGTGGGAGCACATTGAAATTGAAGTATAGTTTTCGTCTTAACAATAATAATTTAACGTAATCCACGTTGAATTATGGTTCCACAATACCGTAATCTCAATTTTTTATATTTGAAAAAGAAAAGATTTAGTGTGAATAGAGCTTCAGATTGAAAATAAATCTTTATAATAAAGAATATTTTATACTCAATAATGGTCATAAATTCTTAATGTCTTAAAAATATAGATATATAACACATAAAAAGAATTATATATTTATATTATGCACAGAAAGGAGTGCGAAGACAAAAGATATTTAAAAATTATTAAGTTGTATACTCATAATTTAAAAACAATTATAGTAAGTGATGGATACATATTAATAATATTGTATTTCGTCAAGGCCACGAAAGGTTGACGTCTTTCTTGTTGCCAATTATGCAGTTCTTTTGGCCTATGTCGTGGATATTTTTGTGGTGTTTTAAACATTATTTAGGAATCTGGTATTTTTTACCATTTCCGCCAAACCCAGAGCTAATCATTTCTTAATTTTGTTGCAAAAAATTTTAAATATTTTTGACTGAGACAGAGAGAGAGAGTTCATCGAAGAGAATGTTGGGTCAAAAAAAAATTCAATCCAAACCAATATATATATATATATATAAATAAATGAACAATTTTGGACAGTTTTGAGCAATTTTTTTATTGTAATTTATAACGGTTTGAAAACTGTTTGAATTAAATTAACTATTGTATTCATCAATTTTTTTTTTAAATTTAACTTATAAAATAAAATAATAGACAAAATAATAATTATTTTAAATTATAAATGACACTAAATTTAAAACTAATAAATACTAAAATTTATTTACAATCAAGCATTATACTGAAATATAATATTATCAATCAAATGTCAAAAAATAATAGATATTTACTTCATCAATTACAAGATATGATGTAATATTATCTAAAACCCAACCTACTACTTTTTTTCCTAGGGATGGGGCGAGGAAGACAAGAAATACTTCTACTCCCAAAATCTTCATTTTCAACCTCCATTGATGAGATTGGATTACTTTTATCCATGATAAATCTGTAATAAAATAAGTATTAAACATAATATTGAAAATATAACCCAGCCCGACCGAACAAATGCAAACAATGATGTGATGAGTTATATCACATAATAAAAATTTTCAATTACAGCAAATACAAACAGAAACCACAATGATATTATGACAAAAAAAAAAAGGCATATAGCATCCAAAGTTACACACCCCTGGACAATAATCAAAATGTTCCCTCCAGTCTTTCTACACCACAAGATAAGAACATACCTATCATTCTGGAATTCTGTAAGTACAGATTGAAGCCTAACACTCGATTTTAAAATGACATTGTTCATAGTAGCATATTGTTAAATTCTTCATAAACTCTTGATCTCCCATTAATTGGTCAAAGAAAAAGGTTTGGAAAGAGTACTTTCTTTGAGAAAAATATAAAATAGTCAGGTAACAGAACTTCTTTCCTAAAAGTAGGGCTGTTCATGGGTTGAGTTGGATTAAAAATAAAAAAAAATCCAACTCAAACCAATATAGACAGTTTGAGATGGTTTGGGGCGGTTTGAGGCGTTTTTTTTATTGTAGTTTGCAATGATTTGGGGTGGTTTTAAAATGGTTTGAAACGGTTTGAATACGGTTTGAAGTAAATAACTAGAAAATACAATAATCCAACCAATCAAAAACCAAGCCATGGGCAGCAATACATGAAATGAAAGCTGATACAATCATAAGAAAGTGCAGCAACACAAGAAATTTGGAAAAAAATAGGATATCTGCAGAACTTCATGGATAAAAAAATGAATCAGGAACAAGAACAGTAAATATAATTTTCTATTTTTGTAAAAATTAACAGAAATCTTCAAAATATGAAATCCTATACTTCATTTCAAATAATGCATTAACTCCAAATACAAAGCTCTGTAACCATACAATAAATGCATCAAAGAGTGACGAAAAACAAAATGGAGCTTATTCTTTAAGGTAAAGTTTGCATTGAATCACCTCATAACCAGAGAAAATTTGAAGAACAGTAAATACTATTACCAATAACACAGAAAAATCTGCAGAGCAGGAAATTTTATTGCTTAAATGTACCCTGCCATCAGGAAGTTTATGAGCTCACAATCAATGCAGTCATTAATATGAAGATTCCAGTCTGGCTGATCTTATCTTTATGCAAATTTATCCTTCATTAGCATCTGTGAACAAAAAATGAGGGCCATTTCAGCCTGATACAACCATGAGAAATGGAGAAGTCGCCATCACAACGCATACAAACAATTTGAGAACATTAGGAAGCAAAATATGAGTAAATTATGAACATTTCACCATCCATACTTTGGTAGCAAATCCAGAAAGGGAGAAGATCAGGTACTGGATGCATCCATATTTGCAGATAAAGGTCCTTGATTGGTTGTTTTACAATGATTAGATAAGGAACAACCACCATGAGAGCATTTGAAACATGACTTATCGTAAGCCAGCATAACCCAGTAAAATCACAGAGCAAAGCCCACTCTAAGCTAAAAAACGTTACAACAGATCCCACCAATAGAACAAAAAAAACCTTGAAGTTCATCCAAATAAACCAGCATATAAAGTTGCCATGATCGGCTGCTGGGTGTTGGACTATCAAAACAAAATTAAACACAATGCAAAAACTATCACAAGAACAAATTACAAACTAAAAAACATGATCCAGTTTCTTCAATCTATAGGAAGCAACTATTATCATTTAATTTTAAATTTAAAACATAATTAAAAAGAAAGAAGAATAAGAAAGCAACAAGCAACGATATCTTAGAAAAGCCAAAACCCACAACCCCATATCGCTGCATAATCAATCAAAAATTACAAAACATGAACACAGATTCAAAAGTTAAACCATTGAAAAATTACAAGTTCAACTATTACAAATTCCGGATCAGAAACATAGATTACAATAAGTAACAAATTGCAATTTCAGAAATAGTGTCAAAGTGAAAAATTAGAACTAACAGAAAGAATTGAAAAAAATCAAAGGTTGAGATTGAAGCAAGAACCAAAAAATCCACAAATTTGTCAGAATTAGAACTAAGAAAAAAAAATTCAAAATGAAAAACCTGAAGCGACGAACCAAGGAGAACGGTGCCAATTGAACGAACAGAGACGACAAATGGTGAGCAAGGAATGGAGTTAGGGCATTGAAAGAAAGCAGATGCGGCAACTGGAGAACGAGATACAGGGAAAAAAAGAAAATGAAAGAGGGAGACGAGGGCACAAGACGGCAGAGTAAGGATGAGCTGAGGACAGATAGTCTAGGGCAATGATAGAGAGAGACGGAGAGAAGAAAGGAAATGGGTCGATTTAGGTAATAACCCAACAGATTATGGAATAACCCGACCATTTTTCATATTAAAACTGAAAATACTACCCAACCCGACCAACAACCCACCTAAACCGTATTTTTTTGTTTGGTCGATTTGGGTTGATCGAGTTGGTCGGTTTATCAAAAATGGTGAACAGTCCTACCTAAAAGAAACGAGATTATAAGCTAACTGTCATAGTGCTGCAGCCACTTAAACAATCATACATGCAGTTAAATCACTAGATTTCGCTTGTCCAACATAATATGATTTCAATAGATCCTTGATAAGGTACAGTAACATATAACAAAACTACTGAACAGAACATGATGAAAGGCATTTCCAGAATTTGCATCTAAAAGACAATAATCCCAAAAGCAAAAGATAATAGGGGCATATCTTACCTGCTCAAGAGTCAAAAACATTATAACATTCTATGATCCTAGACGGCCAAAATTTGGGAGGAACCCCTTATAAAAGGTAAAAATTCCCTGCAGTGCATAGTCGCAGCAAGTCACTACCATTACAATTAAGTTAATGGTTTGTGCAGCACATATAATAGCAGATCCCAATTTAAAGCTTCATGCAGTAAGAACATTTGTGCCAATAGAAATCCGAAAGTTGCTTTATTGACTTGGGTTGAATGTTGTTGAATTACTCTTGAGCTATTATATGTGGTTTGGCCTAGAATTATTTTTGATAGGGTATGAATTTTCGGTTATGCACAATAAGTGTTTGATGCATTGCGCTGATAGCGACTCTGTTTTCAACTGGTCTATTTGTGTAATTGGTCCATCTTTCCTTTCTCTAGTAATCCATTTTTCCCAATGTTCATGTACTCCCAAACTCACTGCGACTAGTAAACCACAAGTGCCTAATTGCATGATTTTTGTCAATTGACACTGATATGCTTGTTGAAAATTCACGAGCTATGACTGTATTGGTGAATTCTGATATGAGTCCATGCTTAAATTGGCTATAAAGACTGCTTACGCCACCATTGCTATTCTTTGATTTTTTTTGTTTTTTGTTTTAAGCTGCTTGAGGTTTAATGAGACTGTTTTGAGATATTATAGTTGTTGTTTTTATTCATTTGAGCTTATAGATTGTTTAGAGGGCATGTCTGCAGCATGATCATCTAAGCTTTGATTGTGTGTACCATCGAGCAACAGCATATCTCTCTATTGCTGTTTTAGTTATCTTTTTACTTGATTTAACTTGTCATCGCAGCCTGGTTGTGTTGTTTGCATGTGTACATGAACTTATTGGTATGGTTAGTTGCTTATTTGCTATTTGGTGCTTGAAAAATGTAGTAGGGGTTAGGACAAGCGCTTAACCACCTTGCTTCTTGTTTTTCTGCATCGGTCTTTGAGATGTTTCGGCCTTTAAGTTGGAGCTTGAACCATATCTAGGCATATAGAATGGAGAAACAGCTCTTGTTCTTTGAGTTTCTGTTGTGTTTCGAGAATTTCCAGCTTTCGTTTGTTCAAGTTCTGCTTCTTTTCTCTCCAAAATCTTTTTAAGATTTGTTATCTGTGTGAGAAAATTGTTTGTTTCAGATCAAGTAAATACTTAAATTTCATAATCAACCTCTTCTTTGAGTTCTCTCTTTATTATCTGTGCTTGCGGGAAGGGTATGAATCATATTTCTATAACATGACAACGTAATTCTTATTCTGTGCTGTCCCAAATTCAGTTCAATCTTGGAATTAATAATTTTGAGTTCATTATTTCAAAATTTTTTAAACTATTCTGAAGTTAGTTCCGTCACTCTTCTTGTTCCCTTTAATTATAATGTGGGTTCTCTCCAACAAATTCTAAGTCCGATTAAATAGTATGAATATCTAATTACTTGCAGGATCAGCATACCGTTGGCAAGTTGAATATGGAAAGACCTATCTTCTCCGCGTAGTGAATGCAGCCATAAACTCACAGTTGTTTTTTGCTATTGCTGAACACAATCTCACAGTTGTTGAAGTGGATACAGCATACTTAAAGCCCTTTGTTTCAACTTTTACAGTGATAGCTCCAGGAAACACCAGTGATGTTCTTCTGACAGCAAACCAAACTCTTGGATATTATTACATGGCAATTAGACAATATACAGTTCAAGATCCTGACTTATCTTTTGACAATACAAATGGTCCTGCAATTCTTGAATACAAAGGCTACTGCAATTCTTGAATACAAATTTATCCTTGCGTTTGGATAATTATTTTTGTTAGTTGTTAATTATTATATAATGTGTGTTTGAAACATTTTTAAATTGTTTATTTATTGTAATTTTTAAATATGTTATATTGGTGAACAATGATATTTTTATTTTATTATTTATTTGGGTTTTAGTCTAATTTTTGTTATGTAAATTAAAAGAAAAAAAAATTTAATTAAGAAATATAAATTTGGGTTATAAGGGCGGGATTCAAATTTTTACGGGTTATTCGGGTAGGAGCCCGAACTATTCATAAGGTCAGGGAGGGTTGGAATTTAGGGGAGTTTTCGGATTGTGGGTTGTTCAGGTTGACCCGAACTTGCCCAATGTGCACCCCTAAATTATATATATATATATATATATATATCAACAAATTAGTGCCTCTTATTTCATTTCAGGAGTGTTCAAGTGATCAATTTACTTAACCCAAATGGAAGCCAGGTTGTTTCGCTTTCTAAAGATTGTGGGTGTTGGATACAAAGCCAGAGCTGAAGCAGAAGGGTGACTCTTATACCTCAAATTGGGATACAGTCATGAGGTTGAACTCACAGTTCCTCCTGCTGTTGGCGTTTTTTGCTTGAAGAACAGCATAGTTTGTTGCACTGGAATCGACAAGCAACGGGTGCACCAGTTTGCTGCTGCTGTTGGTAGTTGCAAGCCTCCTGAAGTTTACAAAGCCAAGGGTATAATGTATGTTGATGAGATGATCAAGAAGAAATAAGGAAAGAAGTTAAAGTGATGCTGACAAGGGTGCATGATACTGATAGCAGAGGGTTCTTGCCTACCGAATTAGGTTTCTGAGCTTTGATCACTTGATTTTCATGATTTAGCAGGCGTAGAAAAATTGTAGGAGTTTTGCAATAATAGATGTCATTCTATTCAAGATATTTAGTATCATTACTTGTCTGATAAATGATGTATCCGGAGAAGAATTTATTTCATTGATGCAATTTGGATCGTAATTAGTCGTTAGCTGGAAATAACTTGAAATGTGCTGTCCGACCGATTATAATTTAATCATATGTCAATTATGCGCCATATTGGACAAAACAAAATTTAGAGTGCTGAGTCAGTATGATGATGTGTTTTGATAGATAAAATAACACAGCTATACTTTAATTTTTTCTAATTTTTCAATCCCCTCCTTTTATCTTGTAATTTATTTAATTGATGTCTTAATTTTTCCACTTAACTTTAAACTGTAATCATCTAATATGGCGTGTTTCCGGCGTTCGATGGTCCATTTCCTTTTTTGTATCGCAGGGACCATTGTTCCAAAGAAATAAAAGTTAAGATAGCACGCTATTATAAATAGTTTTATTATGACCACGAATAAAAAAAAATAGCAATAATTGGACGAGCATGTGTGAAATTAACTCATTTATTAATGAAAAAAGGTTCAAAAGGCCTTTGACATCCATAATAAGCTCTGAAAGATGATAGTCAACATCAACTCGATTGTTACCCGAAGCTGTAGACTTCCACATAATTATAACAAACCCCATCAAAGTCACTGAATGGGTAAGTCGCCAATCCCTAAAATGGACTATGTAATGTACTTTATTGGGTTACGAACGGGCATTTTACCAGAGGTTTCTATTGTATCAACTACCCTTGTGTAATTCCTGTTGAAGCATATACTCGGGGGTGGTTGCAGGGCGGACGCTTTCAAAGCGGACTCCCCGTTCATTAGATAGAGAAGATCACCAAGATTTCGTGATCCGCTGCCGAACTTATTCCAATTCCAAGATCTCGGATCGAATCGGTATATCAATATCGATTCGATCCGAGATCTCTTATTGAGAATGCTCATTAAATCCCACAAATCTGGTTCAGCAGATAACTAAACTTCGGTGTATTCCAGCAACCCAGTTCTGTAATGGCGTCTTTAACTTTTCATTCTAGCATTTCCTTTGAAACCTCACCCATGACATGATCAATTAATCTAAAATTATCACACCACTTGTCCAACCAGAACCACACCTGCTTACCCTCTCTGAGACAAACACTAGTGTTAGCCGAAACAAAAGGCCAAACTTCGAGCAAGTTTCTCTAAACCTGTGTGCAGCATCAAGATTGAAGGTAAACTGAACCATCATTTCTCTTTTTGCTGTATTTTCCAACTAGAAGATGTACCCAAAAAGCATTAAGTTCCTTGATGGATCTCCAAACCAAATTTACCATAAAAGCTTGATTTAAAACCATAAGATTATAAAAGCCCAGACCTCCCTTGCTTTTAGGCATACACAATTTACTCTAACTGATAAGATGAATCTTCTTTTGATCCACACTGGAGCCCCATAAAAATTCTCTACAAAAACCCTCAATTTTGTTATAGATTGCTTGAGAGAAAACCATAGTCTGTAGAGCATAGACTGGCACTGCCATCAACACCGATTGGATCAAAGTAACACAGCCTGCAAAAGAGATGGAATTTGCCTTCCAACAACTTAGGCGATTTCTGATTTTATCTATTAAATATTGAAAGTAATGCTTCCCATTCCTTCCATTAATGATTGGCTCACCAAAATGAGGACCCAAATTAGTGGTAATGTAAAAACCCGACTTCTCTTCCAACTTTCTTTTAAGTTCATTATTAACATTTTTAGATACAAAAGAGAGAGTTTTTGCCTTTGTTAATCTTCTGCCCTGAACATTGACAGAAGTCTTCAAGTACATCACAAATAACTGAAATATTTTACTCAGTGTAACACCCTAATACCACTGTACCGAATGTACAATGATCGGATGTTACAACAGAGTGGCGATAATAAAAATATCTACAGTAAACAATCAGCTAATTTTTTTTTATCATAGATGCATTCGATATAGATAACATATCCAACTAGTAAACATATTTACGATTAAAACATTAAACAAGTATAATACATACACTATACCTCCAATATATACGTATATACATGTCATGCTAACTACCATCCTTGAACTTCGCTTTGAACTTGATCAACATTGAAGTATCGGCTACCATATTTCTATCTTTATAACTTGCACATAGTCAACAATTACGTGCTGAGCATCAAAATGCCTAGTGGTGGATATACATCACAAACTTTCCACAAAAATATTATTCACACATACACATACATGTATGCATACGCACATAAATATACACATGCATGCTTCCATAAGCATTTTTCAACATTAACTATTCATTTTTATCATTTTGATGTGCATCATACAATCATGCACACATACAATCAACATATAAAAACTGTCTGGATCATTCAATAGGATACAATTGTTAGTTTTATCCTTTAAACACATACCTTAGTGTAATTGTCATTTTTATGCTACCTTTCATTCATTTACAATATTAACTTTCAATTATAATTAATCTCTTCAATGTTGACAACTAAACTTATCTATTCACTTCATTTACTACTCATTATGCAATTTACCAAATTTTAATTCTTAATATACTATTTTCTGGTCATTTTACATTTTAATTCCAATTCTTTTAACTTTTTACAGATGTATTTACTTACATTCGGTTTTCACTTGAAAATTTATCTTTATTCTTTTATTTATACACAGTCATTTAATCATTCACATATATATTCATTCACCTAGACATTTAGGCATTTATCCCATTGCTTTTATTTAAAAGGGATCTTCTTATTTCAGCCACATATACTCTTAAGGTTAAATTTTTTCCTTCTTTCATTTTTAATACATGTTATGGCATGAATAATTTCAATTTGGTCCCTATTTTCACTAAAGTGTAAAAATTATACTTTGATCCCTATCTTACCATATAATAGGGTTCATTCACAATTTCGTCTTTCAATTAACATTCCATTTTCTAAATTATAATTTAGTTTTTACAGTGGTGCTTTCTTTTATCATTTATTTACACTAAATGCCATTACCTATCTTTACTTCACATTAATTTACTTATTTGACGTATAACTTATCATTTCATTTCAAATATACCATTTTATGAAAAATTATATGCATATTTCCTAATTTTTTAATTGTTTTCAAAACTGTCATTTTACATTCTATTTTCAATTTTGCTGTCATTTTATTTATTTTCACTTTGAATCCATTATTTCGCATACAAATTATCAATCAGTCATTGTTTTAACATTTTCATGGCAAATTGCATTTTAGTCCTCTAAGACTACAAAAGAGTACTTTTAAGCTTTTATTTATTATTTTATCGTTCTCATACATACTTTCATTATGCCATCACTTTTACCCATTAAATTTCATTATTTGGGTAAGTTTTCATTTTGATCTTAACTTTTTATTTTCTTTTATATTAGTCATTTTTTCACTTTCATTTCCATTTATATTTCAAAATTTTTCACTTTTATGTCATTATTACCATTATGTCCCCAGTATACTCCCGACGGAAATTTTCAGATTGGATATACAGGACGTGAACTTCATGGGCCTACAACAATACAGTACAGCAAGGGATGATCCCGAATGACCAATCCACCTCAGGGCAGATTAAAACTGTAATGGCTTCAATACCGGATCAGCCGTAAATAGTATTTTCCGATAGTAAATAGTATTTTCCGGGCTCGAAAAGACACCCGAAAATCAAAAATATTTTATTAGAATATTTGAAAAAAATAGTCATGGTGAGCTTAGGGTTGAAATTTGAAGTGAATTTGAGATCAAATGGGCCTCCAAAAGTCAAAAATACGAAAAAAGGTAGCAAGTCAATTTTCCTGATAGGGAAGAGGACTTGATTTTGCATAAATAATTAAAAATAGCAAACGAACTCCGAATATTGCCATATTTTGCATGTCTACACGAATTTTTATGTACAATATTTTAGTGATGAGAATAGAATTTTTTGGTGACACCGACAGTTGTCGAATCGGACTGATAAATTTGAATCGGACCGATAACGGACTCTGATTAAGCCAAAAATTTACGTAATACCTATTTTTGATGTTTTAAGAATTATGAAATCAAAATTGAAGTGATTTGGAGTGAGAAAGTGAGAGATTTCTGGTTGGACTTTTGAAAATGGAAATTGGGCCTTAAATTAAAATAGTTAAGCCCATTAGAATTGGCCCAATTTTGGCCCATTAGGAGAAGTATAAAAGGTAGAAATATCTATGGAATTCCAGCAAATTCCACTTTCTTCTTCAGCTCCTCTTTCGGCCGAGACACCCTCCTCCTTTTACTCTCTCAAATTTCTTCATTAATCACTCAATTTTTCTTGGAAGTCAACCATCTTATCCCTAATCCTATCCCTCTAAATGTTTATTATAGTCTCAAACCCTTGATTTGGAGGATTAAAGTAAGGAAATTCAAAAGGAAAAGCTTTAGGGGTCAAATGGAGGTAAGGTATTTTTAAGGTCTTAAATTTATTTCAAGGTACCTCTAAATAGTTGTAGGTGCCTAGAGTCCATTTTTATGGTTAAATTGGGCTAAAAAGGTTGATATCATAATGTTTCCTTTGTTGAAGAATTCGGCTCCCATTAGTTTTAATGGTGAAGGAAGGATTTCTTTGGTGTCAAGTGAAGAAAAGTGAGGCTTAAGGAAGATTAAGCTTGAAAAAAGGTAAGTGACTAAAAAATCCTTTAGTTTTCCTATTAATATGAATTTTTCTTAATTATGTAATTAAGATAAAAATATGTAAAATTGTTAAATAATGAAATTATGTTAGGGTAAATGAAATTAAGTATGAGAGAAAATGAAATGAAGGCTTTAATGAAAGAAAGAAAAATTTTTAAGGTGGAAAAAGGTTGATGGCCGAATTACCTAGTAAAGAAAATAATGAGAAAAATGCATGAAATTAAAGTATGTTAGCTTAAATTAATAATAGACATGATAATTGATGTCTATTAATTTTTAGAGAATATTTGGAATTAATTTGGAAATTTTTAAGATTATGTATAGTGTATGTATTGAATGAAAATTATGATTTAAAGTGAATTAAGTGATTATTTTGATGAAAAATGGCAATGACTAATAAAGAATGTATAAATAAATTTTAGTGGAATTTATTGAATTGATTCAGATTTTATTAAAATTTTTATGTGAATATGTACAATGAAAATAATTAAATTTTTAATGCATAATTATATAAAAATGACAAAAATGATGAATTAATGTGAAATTAAATTAATGTCAACGACAAAAAATAAAAAATCAACCGACGAACTTTTCAAAATAATTATTGGGTCGTGAAAATAATAAGAATAATGAATTATTGGTAAATAATTCATAAATAAATGGAAATGATGGAGATAAATTGACACGTAAATAAAAAAAAGGTAAATGAGTTTTAAATGGAAAAAGGAACTTAAATGAAAGAAAATAAAAGTTTTGGGGCAAAATGATAATTTTGTCAAAGTAGGTAATTAATGCGTAAAAATAAGTAAGAAATACTTAATAAGGGTAAAATGATAATTTCGGAGACTTAATTGTGTCAAAAGATAAAATTTTCATGATATAGGGGCTAAAATATAATTTTATCCGAAATTGGTAAAATAAAGAATAAAAGATGAATAATGGGAGAAAGTATATAATAAAAATGAAAATAAATGATTATAATGGCAAAATCGTAATTATGTATTTGAAATAAACAATTCGATAGAAAA
This sequence comes from Excoecaria agallocha, assembly GCA_037975025.1. Classification (NCBI taxonomy): domain Eukaryota; kingdom Viridiplantae; phylum Streptophyta; class Magnoliopsida; order Malpighiales; family Euphorbiaceae; genus Excoecaria; species Excoecaria agallocha. The sequence goes on from CM075821.1 coordinate 899,843, forward strand.
AGTCAAATTATGCATGTTCGAGACATAAGATAATAATTGATACTAATAGAGTTCCTAATTACATAAAAAGTAGAAAAATAAAGATGTGACTAATTTATTAAAATAAATTAGTCAACAAAAAGTATTAAAAGAGTAAATGATTATAACAATAATTCGCCGATGAAATAAAAGTCGGCATATTGAATTATTGAAAAGTTTGACTTAAAAAAAAAGAAAAATTGTAAAAATGTAAAGCCCAAAAGTATTGAAAATGATTCGCAAGAATTATATGAAAAAAATAAAAGAAAATTGTGAATTATAATGCTATAATTCATAATTTATAATCTGTATAAAAAAATTAAAAAGTTTAAATATCTGAGTGAATTATCGAAGAATAATTCATAAAAGTGACTGGAAAAGAGAAAGTGAATAAAAGGATAAAAAGTTATTGAATAGTCAAAAGTACAGAAGAGTGCATTTGATCAGAATAAATGATAGTAACAAATAAAAGAAAGAAATTAAAGAGTTTTAAATGTAAAAAAAAATGTTTACAAATGTGATTGATTATGTTTGCCCTTAGCGATAGATAGGTATTATGATTCTTGTTTTGAATATAATTGGCTAGCCATAGGGACACCTTTGTATCGCGGTGCAAGTCATGACGACTTGCTTAGCTATGGACGGGATCTTTGATCTCCATAGTTTCAGTGAAAGTGAAAATGTATCTGTTTCTGCTTTGGGAGACTTGATCTTTCGAGATCATTTCTCTATCTGTTATGTGAGACCTTTGGGTCCAGTCCGAGTATCCTTTATGGGAAACCTGTTATATTGCACTAGGAATACATCGAAATGAATAAATAAGTATTATTTAATTGAATTGAATATAAAAAGTTATAACGAAAAACGATTCGTTTAAAAGAAAATGTAAAGTTGAAATAAATCTGTAAAGATTTTTAAAAAATGTAATTAATAAAAAAAAGAAAAATAAAAGTTTCATAAGAATAAAATATTAAATCAATGTTTAGTTAAACTTTTATAAGAATTTAAAATATATTTTGTTTTACGTGAAAAAGATAATTTTAATTGATTGGTAATTCTTGTATCAATTACTACTGTGAAAATAATGATAAATCTGGGAAATAATATTTATGTTCCTGTTTAAAGTTAGAAAAGTAATGATATTAACATGACGTGAAATTTAATAGGTAACGCTTTTCTGAAAAATACGTTAAATGAAAAGTAAAACGATATAAATGCATAGAATTATACAATAAGGGAAAAGTAAAAGATATAAGTCCTAACAGATAATTGAATATAGGTAAATGTATAAAAGAAGAAAAGAAAGTTATGACTACAAAGTACTATAAAATAGCTATATCGCTTGGCGATAAAGCATATAAGCCTTTTAACAGTAATGTATTTATTAGATTAAAGTTAAAGTAAAGTAATAGAATAAATAATAAAAAGTGAAGTTAGAATACAGATTGAATAATTGACCAGTAAAGCAAGTATTAAAACTAGTTTATTTTGAATACTAGTAAAAATACGAGTACCAATATACATTACTAAATGAAATAATAATTAAATCGCTATGGCTCAAAGACACAACAAAAGTAATGATAAAGTAAAGATTATAGTAAAGAGTATCGTAAAAGTATAAGTAAATTCGACATCGATCCACCCAAAAAGAATACTGTAAAGTAAAGTTGAGGGTTTAGAAATAAAAGAACAATAATTACCATAATGTGAGTTAATAACATGATTATTGTTAACTGAGATAAAAAAAATGCTTAATGAAATAATATTAATAGAAGCATAAATTACGAAGTTATGTTTATTCTTGGAAAATTCTTGGATTAGGAGTCACCATTGGGCATGTTTAATGCTCAGCACGTAGTGTTTACTGCATGTAGGTTCTGAAGTGTTCGGGAGCACAGTACATTGAAGGTCCAGATCAGGAGAGAAGATTTTTATGTTAGTTGGTGTAAGCATTTGGCATGTATATACTTAAACTATTAAGGTAAAAGCTTGAAATGTATTTTTAATTGTCTTAAATGAATGGATAGTATAAGTTTTGTTACGATGTTTGGTGTTTGTTTTAATTCTTTATAAGACTGTTACTTGATTCTGGAATTATTGTGAAAGTATTTTAAGTGTTTTCGAATTGTTCGGAAAAAAAAACTTACCAGTTTCAACTAAGTCTCGTTCGGAAAGAACTGTTTCAAGAAAGGTGTGACAAGAACAGAGCAGATAATTAGACAAAAACTATGAAAGGTCATTACAATTCTACCATAATAAAACAATTCGCCATGACTTGCATTGTGGTATGAATGTCCCTATGGCTAGCCAATTATATCTTAAACTAGATTTAAATCGCCAGACCACTACTAAAAACAACATTCTTTGGTCATTTTGAAATTACTTTTCACATTTCTAACATTTTCATTTGCTTTTGTACTACAATACACTGTTCATTTAGTTCTTTCTTTTCATTTTAGTACATCTGACTCTTTCACTTGTTTTTATATTTTCAATACATTAGCCATTCAACTTTTTCCACTTACTTTTGTGCAGTTTATGAATTATCTCATTATACTTTACCATTTTCTCTCATTTCATGAATTATTTCACCATAATTCAAAATTTTCGTTTCAAACATAATATAATTTCATGCTCAAAACTATTTATGTAATTTCATATCAATTAATAGCATTACTTTGGTACACTTTTCAATTTAGTTCTTAATTTTTTCATTTAATTGCAAAATTGCCCTTTTTATACTTTAATTATAGAATTGCCACTAGTTTGCTTATTTTCACTTCACATTCAATTTTTGGCATGCAAAATTACCAATTGGTCCTTATTTTGACTTTTTCATGCAAAATTATATTTTAGTCATTTTCACTTCACATAAGTTCGTTTTTAGCCTGTTTGTTCGCTAAATTACCATTTTGTCATTTTTAGTCATTACTTTATTATTTTACTCATTAATCTCAATATTTAAAAAAATTACTGTTTAGTCCCTGAACTTCATTGCTTTATAATTTTATTCCTTTAGTTCACTTTTATTTACAAAATGGCCATCAGTTCTATGCTTTATATTTTTAATTCATTATACTTTTATGGAACTAGAATTTAGTTCCTAGAACAGTTGAATTTTCATTTTATCCTTTTTCCTCAATGTTTTGCAAGATTATCATTTACTTTTAAAATTTCAATTTCTTTCATTTAAATTTCCTTTTTATTTTATTTCATTTTAATTTATTCTTTCATTAGTTCAACTTTAATACGTACCAATAATCAATATTATACATTTAATATACGTATACAATTAAAATATACATTAAGTATTCTTATATATATATTCGGCTAACATAATAATTTTTTTACATATAATTTTTTTATCCATTTAATACTTGATCCACCTAATTTGTTAAACATTATTACTATTTTATACTCGAATGTTCATACACGCTAAAAATCATTATAATAGACCTAATTACCCTATTCAGCCATCTAAAGTGCTTCATCTTAAATTCATTTTCTTTCATTATTAATTAATCAAAACATCATCTTTACTTCTTTTAACCATTTATATAACAATTATTTCAATTATTCATGCATAAATCATATAAATGCATAATATACATAACCACAAATCAAATCCAAACCAATAAAAATTAGGGAATATTGTATTCAGTTACCTCATAAGCTCGGGGACATCCGATAAAATTGGAACGATACAGAGAAGATTAGCATGGTCCCTGCGCAAGGATGACACGCATAAATCGAGAAATGATCCAAATTTTTATTAAACTGGTTGCATACGAAATGACAAGAAAAATAAAGATAACTTCAATGAGAAGAACGAGAGATTTCTTCAATGGAATGAAAGAAATTATTGAAATTATCGTATGCAACCAGTTTAATATATATATATATATATATATATATATATATATATATATATATATATATATATATATAAGAAATCATTGAAGTTATCTTTATTTTTCTTGTCATTTCGTATGCACATAGTCATAAACTTTAACCTTAAAATCAATTAAATCAAATTATGAAAACCAATTTTACTTACCTCACTTTTGATCCGTAACCTTTTTTATCCATTTTTTTTCTAGTTTTTTCACTTCAAATAGAGTCTATAGGCTGCCATAAGTGGAAAGAGGAGCTAAACTTTGCTTGAGAGGCTTAATTTGGTGGAAACCATGGAACAAAATGAAGAAAACCCATGAAATTTCTTAAGGATGAAACTCACGGCAAAGAGGGAGAAGTTTGGTGAAATCTCTGAAAATTTACAGATGTTTAAGCTATTTAAAGAGCTGATTTGGGCTGGGCTTGTTAGTGTAAGCCCTAGCCCCAATGCATTGTAACGAAACACTTGAAATTAATAAAATGAGGCATTAGTTTTATCTTTTGTATTCCTGTGCATATCAATTGATAAAACTATCCAAGAATGTCGTTTCGGTTTAAGTTATCATGTGTGAGGCACATGGATTGTAAGACCTTGAAACAAATAAGACATCATTCTAAATATCCCTAGTCAGTCATTGTTATGGGAATAACAAATGAATTAAGACTAGTATGCTCTCTCTGATCTTATGAGTTCTGTCTTACGGATCATTAGGACAAGAGTGTCAATCAGAGATCATAGATACATGTTAAAGAACATGGTATCTGGATTCGATCCGCTCATGAGAACACTACATGGTACAAGTCATAAGTGTTTCTCATATGCAAGTTTTGTATCGAAGTTCTTAGACCTGAAATCTCTATGAAACTCTTTATGAATTACTGTGTACTTTGACATACACCTAACGTGCTCGTAACAGAGTGACAAGTACGGGTATGATTGGGTATGCACTGATTCATGTTAGAGAGCATGAGAGAAGCGAAGGGATTACCCCTCTCGATAAGAGAGAAAAATATCACCGGCCACTTGATCAGTGAACTGAGAAGTGTATGGCCATACCGAGATGAAATAATGAGTAATCATTATTTATCTGAGAGTTCAGTGTCACTGGAATATCAAGAAATGAATTAATGTATATAAGGATGACTAGTTCCATGCCTTATATTAATTCTGATATTTATGGGTAAGGGACTATGCGAAATTGCATTAGGTCACCAAATGCCATATGCATTTTCATTTAATTTGGAATGCTATAATATCTTGCTAGAGAATATATATAGCCTTTGAATTAATTTATTAATTCATTGCCAACATTAAATGGACCTATAGGATCGCACACAAAGCATTGGGCTTAAAATTTTTGAATTAAGTATTGGACATTAATTTGGGCTTTTAATTAAAGTCAAATTAATGTATGTAATGGGTTATAATATTGCTATTGGGCTTTGGTCCATGAGAGAGAGAAATTCAGCCCATAAGGTTTAATTTCAATTAATTAATTATCTTGTGTTAATTAAGTTAATTGAATATTAAAGCCTAAAGGAATTTAAATTAAATTAAATCACTTATATATTTAATTAAGTGATTTCATTTATTTAAATGTCTTATGTTTTATTTTAAATTTGAATTTAAATTCAAAGGAGTTTAATTCAAAATATATTACTTATCTTTAGGAAGTGATAGAGTTTGAATTAATTATCTTAGGATAGTTGAATTCAGATTAATGACTTGCCAAAGGATAAGCATATATATTAAAATAAATAAAACCCTAAACCTAATTTTTTTGGGGGCATGAATAGTAACTCGTGAATAGTGACTCTCTCTCTCTTAATTCTTTTGTTCAATTTTTCACACGGAGAAAGGATTGTTCCTCATTCTCTTGTGTTATTGAGCAGTAATAGCAATCTAAAGAAGTACAAAATCAAGTTTTGTAGCTTCAAACTATAACCCTTACACAATACCGAAAAAGAGATCTAGCAATCTCGTTTTTAAGCCGACGGTGTAATTGTGTGTGTGAGAATAGAGGGAGTGGCGCAAAAGGCTGTTTCTTGGCATTGGTGATCGAGAACTAAGGTGGAAAAAGGCATCTTGGTTGCTGGACATCACAAAATCAAAGAATAAAAGGCATCATCTATTGTAAGTTTCAAAACCCTAAAATTGCATGTTTTCGTTCCTAGTGTTGGATATGTATGGTATGCATGATAAAATTTTTGTTTTTTCGCTGTGCTATTATGATTATCATACCATGTCATATTCCATCAGTGGTATCAGAGCCTAGACATGCTTATTTTAGTGCTTTAGATGCATGAAAAAATTAATTAAAAATCGTTATTTTGAAAACATGCAAATCTGAAATTTTCTGTTTTGAGTTTTTTGCATTGTTTTGGTGTAAAAACGATTTTAATTGATTAGATAGGTATTATAATTAATATGACATGTTAATATACTGTCCTAAGATGTTATTAGGGCTGGTAATGGTCGGATTTAATTATTTATACCTGATGGTACATGTTAATTATGAAACTAGGTGCTAGTTGGCATGTAAATTGCTATTTTAACAACTAGTTTCCAAAATTAAATGTAAAAACATTTTTGGGATGTTTGTAAGTGATTTTTAAAGATTAAATATGAGGTCTGGACATGTTTTAAATTTGGTTTTAATTCTGGTCCATGACAATTTAATTGATTAATTTTAAAATCACTTAAAACTATGTCTAGTTTGTGTTTGTTACATGTTTAATCAACATTGTTTGTTATGTTTTGATTAAAATGGTAAAAACACATTTAGATTAAAATGGTACAGAATATTAAATCAATGTTTATGGAATTATTTAGATTATTAAATGACTCATAAAATTGATTTAAATGTTTGTGCATTTTATGGCATTACATAAGCATTAAACAACTAGTTTTTGTTGTTTGTTTGTTTTTGCATGAATGCCGTGTACTATATATGTGTTCTTCATGATTTTATTTTTAATTCATGTTAGCACATATTATATGCATTTTTAATGTTTATTGGCTGTATGACATAAAATTAAAAATGGCTAAATTGGAAATTATGCTAGAGTTGATTTATAGCACAAATCTAACTAGTTTGTGTTTTGGGCTTTTAAGAGAACTTATTCAATAAGAGGATTTAGTCCATTGGGCTTCGGCCCAGGCCCATCACGGGGTCATCTCTTAAAGCTTCAAGTACACAATTTCCATTAATGGGCTTGGCTAAATCTAATTAAAATTGGACTTTGTTTGATCCATGAATGCTATGTATATTTATTTGCTTGTTTGGTGTGATGAATGGATATGCATGGTGCATTCATGGGCCCTGGGTTTTTGTAATTAAATATGGCCTGCGAGCCATTATATTTTATTGTAAAAGTTTCATTTATTTCTTAGAATAGAATTTATTTGAAGACTTTGTAAATCAAGACGAAGCCCACCGGAGTGGAGAAGCCCAACTCGAAGATTCTTATGTAATAGTATAGAATCTTAGTTGTAAGTTTTTGGGCCCATGTTTGTCACGCTTTACTTTATGCAATTATATATATATGCATGCTATGTATGGATGACAAAGCGTATGCCATGTAAGCCGTAATAAAATGAATCCCTAAAAAATAGTAAGTCACAAAGTTGCCTTCCTAATTCGAAACATGTCAAGGCATCGATCATCGGTCACGTAGACTAGGAGTCCTAGATGCGCCCGATTATCTTTGTGAGGCATGGGTTGTGAATGTAGGTTGGACTTATCATGGAAAGGGATGCCTGGACCTAGGCAACTAATAAATGGGTTGTGCTATAACATCCTAAGATGTTAGCCCATTTGATCCAAGAGTCATGTACGAGACATGATTGGAGTTTTCCTACCTAAGTAACTTAACTTGTTAGGTGTACAAGCTCAGCTTGACTAATAAGTTGTTGAGAAAAGTGGATCTTGGCCCACATTAAATCACTAACGCGAATTATTTAAAGGGATATTAATTCGGTTTGTGGGATCATTAATAAGACCTCATTTAATCTTGCTAAATTTTATTGTAGATTGAAAATGGCATCTTCAAACAACAATTTCTCATTGCAATCGGTCCTTGAAAAGGACAAATTGAATGGCACCAATTTCATAGACTGGTCTCGAAACTTAAGAATAGTTCTTAAGCAAGAGAAGAAGTCGTATGTTTTGGATGCACCCTTGCCTGATGAACCAGGAAGGAACGCCTCTGCGGTTCAAAAGGAAACTTTTGAGACCAAGAAGAGCGACTCCAATGATGTGACCTGTCTGATGCTGGCCACTATGGTGCCTGAATTGCAAAAGCAATTTATGGACCAAGAGGCCTATGCGATCATGGTGCACCTCAAGGAGATGTTCCAAGAACAAGCTCGTCACGAGAGGTTCGTGACAACAAAGGCTTTAATTTCTTGCAAGATGGCTGAGGGTACTTCTGTTAGTACCCATGTACTCAAGATGAAAGGGTATCTTGATACTCTTGAGAAGCTTGAGGTATTAGTGCCAAAGGAATTGGCCACTGACTTGATCTTAGGATCATTACCTGCTGCTTATGATCCATTTGTGATGAATTATAACATGCATGCAATGAACAAGTCAGTCACTGAGCTTCATGGGATGCTTAAGAATGCTGAAGAAAACATTCGAAAGACCAATCCCGTACTAATGGTTCAAAAGGGAATTAAGAAGGGACAAGCTAAGGGAAAGGGAAAGGGAAAGGCAAAACCCAAGTCAAGTGGGAGTGCACCTCAGGCCCAATCCAAGCCCAAGGCGCCAAAACTCAAAGAGAGTGAGAGCACTTGCTTCCATTGCAACAAGATAGGGCATTGGAGGAAGAATTGCGCTCTCTTTAAGGAAGAACAAAAGAAGAATGGAGCCAAGGCGTCCAGTTCTTGTATTTTTGTTGTTGAAGTTAACCTTTCTATTTCTACCACTTGGGTATTGGATACCGATTGTGGTTCTCACATTTGTTCAAATGTGCAGGGGTTAAGAAATAGGCGGTTACTTGGGAAGAATGAAGTGGACCTCCGTGTGGGGAATGGAGCACGAGTTGCTGCCATGGAGATAGGCGACTATCACCTCACTTTACCTTCCGGACTTTATATTGTTTTGAATAATTGTTATTATGTGCCTGCTATGAGCAGAAACATTATTTCAGTTTCATGTTTGGATAATGATGAATTTGATTTTGTTATTAAAAATGGCAATGCTCATATTCGTCGCCAAGGCATTTCTTTTGGCAATGCCATGTTGCAAAATGGCCTTTATATCCTTGATTTACAAAACAAAGAGTCCATATACAACATTAATACAAAGAGGGTTAAATCAAACGAATTGAACCCTACTTACTTCTGGCATTGTCGCTTAGGACATGCAAACGAAAAACGCATTTCAAGACTCCACAAAACTGGAGTGCTTGGGTCATTCGACTTAGAGTCTTATGACACATGCGAGCCATGTTTGCATGAAAAAATGACAAAGAGTCCTTTTAATAAAAATGGCGAGAGGACTAATGGCTTATTGGAACTAATACATTCCGATGTATGTGGACCTTTAAGTACACATGCTAGAGGTGGTTTTAGCTACTTCGTGACATTCACAGATGACTTCAGTAGATATGGCTATGTCTATCTGATGAAGTACAAGTCTGAAACTTTTGAGAAACTCAAAGAGTTTAAGAATGAAGTAGAAAACCAACTTGGCAAAAGTATAAAAGCCATTCGATCAGATCGAGGTGGCAAATACTTAAGCCAAGAGTTTGACAGTCATCTAAAGGAGTGTGGTATTATTTCACAGCTCACTCCTCCTGGAACACCTCAATGGAATGGTGTGTCCGAAAGGAGAAATCGAACTCTGTTGGACATGGTTCGATCTATGATGAGTCAAGCTAATCTTTCTATCTCTTTTTGGGGTTATGCATTAGAAACTGCTGCGTTTCTATTGAACCGTACTCCAACTAAAGCAGTTGAGAAGACACCATACGAGGTATGGACTGGGAAAGAACCCAATATGTCTTTTCTCAGGATTTAGGGCTGTGAAGCACATGTTAAGAAATTAACATCTGAAAAACTAGAGTTCAAATCCACTGTCTGCTTGTTTGTGGGTTATCCTAAAGAAACAAAGGGATACTACTTTTACTCACAAGCCGAGAACAAAGTATTTGTTGCTCGCAAGGCTGTTTTCTTGGAAAAGGAGTTCCTTCTCAAGAAAGACAGTGGGAGTAAAGTAGAACTTGGAGAAATTCAAGCTCCTATAGAGGATGGTTTGGAAATGGGATCAAGTTCACAACCAGTTGTGGAACAAGAACCCATTACACAAGAACTTAGAAGGTCCGGTAGGGTACGTCAGGAGATTGAGAGATATGGATTTCTAATCACTGACAGTGACACTATTGAGTTAGTAGATCGTGAGGATCCTACTACCTACCGAGAAGCTATTGAGAGCCCAGACTCGGAAAATTGGCTTGAAGCCATGAAATCCGAGATGCAATCAATGTACGATAACCAGGTTTGGACCTTGGTTGATCCACCGGAAGGTGCTAAGGTAATTGAATGCAAGTGGCTATTCAAACTCAAAGCTGATAAGACCTACAAAGGTAGACTAGTAGCAAAAGGTTTTCAGCAAACTCATGGTGTAGACTATGACGAAACCTTTTCGCCTATAGTCATGCTCAAATCCATTAGGATCTTGCTTGCCATAGCTGCATATCATGATTATGAGATATGGCAAATGGATGTCAAAACTGCTTTCCTCAACGGAAATTTACTTGAGGATGTGTATATGACACAGCCTGAAGGTTTTGTCAATCCCAAGCATCCTAAGAAGGCATGCAAGCTTCAAAAATCCATTTATGGATTAAAGCAAGCATCCCGAAGTTGGAATCTTCGCTTTGATGAGGCAGTCAAAGAATTTGACTTCATCAAGAACGAAGATGAGCCTTGTGTGTACAAGAAGGTTAGTGGGAGCATAGTAGTGTTTCTGGTCCTATATGTGGACGACATCCTTCTCATTGGGAATGATATTCCAACATTGCAAAAGGTTAAGCAATGGTTGGGAAAATGTTTCTCAATGAAAGACTTAGGTGAAGCCGAGACAATACTTGGTATTCGAATCTATAGAGATAGATCGAATCGGCTTTTGGGACTAAGTCAAGAAAAGTACATAGACAAAGTACTAAAGCGTTTTAGTATGGGAGACTCAAAGAAAGGATACATACCTTTGGCTTTGGGAGTTCCTTTGACTAAAGAATAGTGCCCTAAAACCAAAGAGGAAAGGGACAACATGAGTAGAATCCCATATGCATCTGCTATTGGATCTATCATGTACGCTATGTTATGTACTAGGTTGGATGTTGCTCATGCACTGAGTATAACCAGTAGGTTTCAGCAAGACCCTGGTGAGAAGCACTAGTCTGCTGTAAAAGGGATCCTGAAGTACCTGCGAAGGACTAAGGATCACTTCTTGGTGTATGGTGGTCAAGAAGAGCTCGTCATACAAGGTTATGCCGATGCTGCTTTTCAGACCAGCACTCAGGATTCTAGATCGCAATCTGGGTTTGTTTTTGTTTTGAACGGTGGTGCTGTCAGCTAGAGAAGCTCGAAGCAAGAAACCATTGCCGACTCAACTACAGAATCTGAGTATATTGCAGCAAGTGAGGCTGCAATAGAGGCTGTTTGGATTAAAAATTTCATTAATGGATTAGGAGTGGTCCCAAGCGTCCTAAATCCATTAGAAATTTTCTGTGACAATAACGGGGCCATTGCACAGGCCAAGGAGCCCCGGTCACACCAGAAATCCAAACACATACTCAGAAGGTACCACTTGATCAGAGAAATCATTGATCGTGGGGACGTCAAGGTTAGCAAGATATCAAGTGAAGACAATGTAGCAGATCCTTTGACGAAACAGTTACGTCCAAATCTGCACGAAGCTCATTTGAGAGCGTTCGGTCTTAGGGCTATGCCCAATTGGGACTAGTGCTAGTGGGAGATTGTTAGTGTAAGCCCTAGCCCCAATGCATTGTAACGAAACACTTGAAATTAATAAAATGAGGCATTAGTTTTATCTTTTGTATTCCTGTGCATATCAATTGATAAAACTATCCAAGAATGTCGTTTCGGTTTAAGTTATCATGTGTGAGGCACATGGATTGTAAGACCTTGAAACAAATGAGACATCATTCTAAATATCCCTAGTCAGTCATTGTTATGGGAATAACAAATGAATTAAGACTAGTATGCTCTCTCTGATCTTATGAGTTCTGTCTTACGGATCATTAGGACAAGAGTGTCAATCAGAGATCATAGATACATGTTAAAGAACATGGTATCTGGATTCGATCCGCTCATGAGAACACTACATGGTACAAGTCATAAGTGTTTCTCATATGCAAGTTTTGTATCGAAGTTCTTAGACCTGAAATCTCTATGAAACTCTTTATGAATTACTATGTACTTTGACATACACCTAACGTGCTCGTAACAGAGTGACAAGTACGGGTATGATTGGGTATGCACTGATTCATGTTAGAGAGCATGAGAGAAGCGAAGGGATTACCCCTCTCGATAAGAGAGAAAAATATCACCGGCCACTTGATCAGTGAACTGAGAAGTGTATGGCCATACCGAGATGAAATAATGAGTAATCATTATTTATCTGAGAGTTCAGTGTCACTGAAATATCAAGAAATGAATTAATGTATATAAGGATGACTAGTTTCATGCCTTATATTAATTCTGATATTTATGGGTAAGGGACTATGCGAAATTGCATTAGGTCACCAAATGCCATATGCATTTTCATTTAATTTGGAATGCTATAATATCTTGCTAGAGAATATATATAGCCTTTGAATTAATTTATTAATTCATTGCCAACATTAAATGGACCTATAGGATCGCACACAAAGCATTGGGCTTAAAATTTTTGAATTAAGTATTGGACATTAATTTGGGCTTTTAATTAAAGTCAAATTAATGTATGTAATGGGTTATAATATTGCTATTGGGCTTTGGTCCATGAGAGAGAGAAATTCAGCCCATAAGGTTTAATTTCAATTAATTAATTATCTTGTGTTAATTAAGTTAATTGAATATTAAAGCCTAAAGGAATTTAAATTAAATTAAATCACTTATATATTTAATTAAGTGATTTCATTTATTTAAATGTCTTATGTTTTATTTCAAATTTGAATTTAAATTCAAAGGAGTTTAATTCAAAATATATTACTTATCTTTAGGAAGTGATAGAGTTTGAATTAATTATCTTAGGATAGTTGAATTCAGATTAATGACTTGCCAAAGGATAAGCATATATATTAAAATAAATAAAACCCTAAACCTAATTTTTTTGGGGGCATGAATAGTAACTCGTGAATAGTGACTCTCTCTCTCTTAATTCTTTTGTTCAATTTTTCACACGGAGAAAGGATTGTTCCTCATTCTCTTGTGTTATTGAGCAGTAATAGCAATCTAAAGAAGTACAAAATCAAGTTTTGTAGCTTCAAACTATAACCCTTACACAATACCGAAAAAGAGATCTAGCAATCTCGTTTTTAAGCCGACGGTGTAATTGTGTGTGTGAGAATAGAGGGAGTGGCGCAAAAAGGCTGTTCCTTGGCATTGGTGATCGAGAACTAAGGTGGAAAAAGGCATCTTGGTTGCTGGACATCACAAAATCAAAGAATAAAAGGCATCATCTATTGTAAGTTTCAAAACCCTAAAATTGCATGTTTTCGTTCCTAGTGTTGGATATGTATGGTATGCATGATAAAATTTTTATTTTTCCGCTGTGCTATTATGATTATCATACCATGTCATATTCCATCAGGGCTTGGTTCAACCAAAGTAGTTGGGCCTAATTTAAGCCCAATTAATATACTGTACATTATTTCTTTTCCAAGCTCAAAGTCCTCAAAATCAATTCCATAATCCATAAAATATATATTTTAGCTTACATAAAAATTTTCAATTCAATCGGAGTCTATTTTTTGTCCGATTTACTCAAACTGGTATGGTTAGCAAATTTTCATTGTTACTGTAAAATCACTTTTTTACCATCAAATAATTTTAAATACTAATTAGAGCCCAACTGAAGGTTCCTGCAATTTTTAAAAATCATTTACTATTTTTAAAGTTTCAGTCAAACCCACGATCAATCGGTTACTATTTAAACTGAAATCATTATTTTTATCTTACTTCCTATGGTCAAACCTTCCTAAAAATACTTTCATAGTCCTCAAAATATATTAATTAGGTTTCACGAATATTTTTGAGTCAATCAGATACTATTTTTCAATCTGATTTACTTTTACCAGTCCGGTAATCCAATTTTTCAAAATCACTGAAAAATTAATTTTTCACTATCATATAATTCTATATCTCATTTAATGTTAATCTGAAAATTGTGATGATTTTTAGAGGTCATTTGCTATTTTTAAACTTCTGGTCAAACCTTAGTCAACCCAGATATATTTGACCCGAAACTATGAAATTTCCTTATTTTCAGCTTTTGGAGACTCATTTGACCTAATTTTGATTTTAAATTTGAACCACGGGTTCTTGCTGATATGCTCTTTTCAATGATCAAATAAAATAATTTTCGATTTCGAAAAGTACTATTTATTTTGATATCACTATTCACCATCGAAAATGCTATTTCTGATTAATTCGGTATTTAGGTCATTGCACTTAGTAGCTTCCGCAAAAAGAAGAAGGTCATCGGCGAATAATAGATGTGAGATTGGAACTCCCTGCCCATTTTAACTGGCTTTCACAGACCCTCATTTACTGCTTTATTGATTGTCTGAAATAACCTTTCCATGCAGTGATCGAATATGTACGGCGAAAGGGGATCTCATTGCCGCACTCCCTTGATCGGTTTAAAAGGGTCTTTTGTTTTTGTACATAAGGGACAATAATGAGTTTGTTTTTTTTATAAGTTAAAACTTAAAATTAAAAATGTCCAGATTAATAAATATATTGAACTAAAGGTTGAGAAATAGAACATCAAAAACTCTTCTACTCCATTGACCAAATTAATAAGACTTCATTTAAAATTTGGCAGAGAAACTACGTCTATAAAATTCAAATGAACATATTAATTACTATGTGCTATTGAAATTTGACCTCAATCATTTCTCAAGTCAATATTGTCAAATTTTCCTTTGCAAAAAGATATTAAATTTTAAGTAGAGCTAAAATTACAAAATTAAGAATAGAATTTAAAAATAAAACAAATATTACAGTTTACCAATAATTATTTCAATCCATGACTTGTCGTGTGGCGTGTATGCCATTTCAAAAATTTATCCCAATTATGAATCTAATATTATTTGATTCAAAAATTAATTGGTCCCACAAATTAAAAAAAAAAAAATTGAACTGAATAACGGAGGAATTATAGATCAAAACAATTTTTTTTTGGTCAAATAATCAAGGAGAAATACATATAAACATATATACTTTTAATTCGCAAAAAAAAAACCATTACTCCCAAAATTATATAAATATACTTTTAATTGATAATTAAATAAGAGCATATTTCTTAATGTTGTCAATATTATTAGAATTTAATAAAAAATGCACAAATTAAAAAAAATATAAGAAATAATAGTTACATATTTTATTAAGGATATAAAATTCGCATATGTGGTTGGTGTGAGTGGTAAGGCACTCTCATCCCTTAAGTGAGGTCAGGGGTTCGATCCCCCTCACGTACGGAGCAACACATTGGCCAGCACACTACCCCTTAATTGGGCCGACACGGTGCGAACGAGGATTAGTCTGGATGTGGTACGGGCTTAAAGGTGCCTTCCACAGTTGGAGCCCATCCAGGATATCCCGTGCATTTCGCAAAAAAAAAAAAAAGTTTAGGTACGAAATAAGTTATTTTTATCAATTTAAAGGGGTAAACTGAAACTATGTAGCATCCGAATAACTAGTACATTTACCATCCCCCGTCTCTGCCTCCATATAAAATTGGAAAGCCACATTCTTTGCATTTCTTTCAGCTTTCGTTTCGTTTCGCTTCATAGTACGTACGGGTCGCTCTCTGTTCGTATACAAGGTGCGTTCTTTTCTTGCTCCGCCAGTCTTGTTCTTCGCTTCGCCTTGGAATCTCTGCTTTTTGAAACCACTGTCGCTCTCTTGATGATCAATGTCTTTGTACTCACCTTGTTAACGCATTAGTAATCAGTGTGTCGATTATTGGATTTTAAAACCCTAAAGCGCCCACTTTTATACGAGAAAAGAATTTCGTAGGTGGCTTCTAGGGTTAATTAATCTCTACCTTCGAGTATTTGATTTCTTAGGGTTGTTTTATTGAGTTTTTTTTTTTAATTTTCATTTGTGTGATTTTGTTAAGGTTATTGATGAAAAGCTGTAACTTTTTTTTTTTTTTACTACTACACATTCTTATGATGCAAATATTTGAACTTTTTGTTATTTGTGATTTATGGTCTACACGTCTGTTTTCCATTGCTGATGGGTTCTTTGCATTTTGCATTTTGAGGTGTGGTTTAGTTATATTTCTTCGCTGATACACTTTAATGATTCGTGGTGATTTGCTGACTGTGTTTCCTGGTAATGATAACCTTGATGTTACTTGTTAAGTTGTAATTCTAGTATTTACAATTTATAGTGACGAGGCCTTATACTAGCTGTAGTTTGATTTGTTTATCTGTTTCAGTACTTGTTTTCTACTGTTGGAACTTTGAATATAACCCTTTATATTGGAATGATGGTTTGCAAGTTTATATTATTTGATCGAGGTTGCTGAGAGAATGAATAAATGGGTAGATATAGGAACTTTTCTTATTAATGTTTCTTATGTTGTTAGGTTAGTAGCATTGATGCTCACCGTGGGTTGAAGCAGATCCAGACTGGACCATGGGTTTTGATAATGAGTGCATATTGAATATTCAATCTTTGGCTGGGGAATATTTTTGCCCTGTTTGCCGTTTGCTAGTCTACCCAAATGAAGCATTACAGTCACAGTGCACTCATCTATACTGCAAGCCTTGTTTAACATATGTTACCAGCACGACTCGTGCCTGCCCTTATGATGGCTACCTGGTGACGGAAGCAGATTCCAAGGTTATTGTCTGCTTTGCCTCATGATGGCTTTGAATGTACTTATGTGATTGGTATCATGCACTTGCTGATGTACATTCTCTTACAATTGCTAACTGCAGCCGCTTACTGAATCAAACAAAGCACTTGCTGAAACAATCGGCAAGATAACAGTCCATTGTCTGTACCATAGGAGTGGATGTACATGGCAGGGCCCTTTATCTGAGTGCACTTCTCATTGTTCTGGATGTTCCTTTGGCAATTCTCCTGTTGTATGTAACAGGTGTGGGATTCAAATTGTGCACCGTCAAGTGCAGGAGCATGCACAAAATTGTCCTGTGAGTCTACCACGGGGGGGGGGGGGGGTCGGGGATTTTAAGATCTTTTTATTTCTATGTGCTTTTTGTGCTTGCATTCTCACTGTTTTCTTCTTCTTCTTCTTCTTCTCCTCTCTCTCTCTCTCGATCGAATGACAGGTTGTGCAGCCTCAAGCTCAAGGCGAGGGTGTTCAGAATGCTACAGCCACAGAGACACCAGCTGCTGGCGATCAAACCCAGGTTGCTGCTCAGGCTGGAGCTACTGTTACTCAGGCTCATCCTTCTCAAACCACTGTTTCTTCAGCGCCTGGACAGGATACCAATCAACAAGCTAACCCAACTTCACAGCCACAGTCTTCAGTACAGGCTGCTGTGCCCGCAGCAGAACAGTGGTATCAGCAGCAGCAACAATACCAACAGTACTGTCAGCAGTATCCAGGATATGACCCATATCAGCAGCATTATCAGCAATACTATCCTTACCAACAGCAAGCAGTTCAGCAATACTTGCAGCCTCAGGTTTATATGCAACCTCAGGCTTCTCAGCCTCAACAACAACTGCAGTCTCAGGGTCAGCTGCAAACTCAACCTCAATCACATCCTTATATTCAGCTAACTGCTGCTCAAGCTCAGACCCAACCACAAGCCAGTTCACAACAACAAATTCAGTCTACAACTCAGCCACAACCTCAAATACAATCACAGTCACACCCACCGCCCCAAGGGCAGCCACGTCCTCAGACTCAGCTGCAACCACAAACTCTTCCTGTCCAACCTCATCCACAACATTCACATATGCCTCAATATCAGCAGCCTAATTTACAGATTCAGCATTTGCAAACTCAAGTTCATCCACAGCATCCAGTTGCCCAACCTCCTTCCCAAGGTCTGCCACAAACTCAGGCTCAACATCCCATGCAGCCTCTTTCACAGCCCTATGTTTCTCAAATGAACCAGCCTGTGAATCCTCATCTCCAGCCTCAGCCTCAGCCTCAGCCTCAGCCACAGCATTCATCAGCACATGCAGTGACTGGCCATCATTCTTATCCACAACCACAGTCTCAACAGCAAATGCAGATGGGAGGCCCACAGCATCCTGTGCAATTGTACCCTCAAGGGGGGCTTCAACCACAGTCTCAATATCCCGTACAAATGCAGAATCAGTTCCTTCAACAACCTCCTCCATTGCTTGCACCTCAATCTCATGTTTCTGTTCAAAACCCTCAACAATCTGGATTATTGCCTTCATCAGGTCAAGTCCCTGGTGTTCCTCCTTCACAACAGCAGCCAGTATATTCCCATGCTTATCAACCTGGAGTTCCTGTCCATCCCCGCCCCATTATACAGTCAGTGCAGCAACCAATTCATCAGCAGTATGTGCAACAGCAACAACAGCCCTTTTCTGGCCAGGTACTGGGTGCAGTTCAGAATCAACTGCATTCGCAAGGTGCTTATGCACACCAGCAGCTGCAGTCTAAGTTACGGCCCCAGGGGCTATCCCCCTCTTACCAACAACCTTATCAAAATCTGGGAGGAAGGCCTATGGTGCCACATCAGGGAGTGCCAATACAGCCACATCCGCCCTCATCTGCAGGCATGCAGGTGAAGCCACTGCAGGTTGGTACAGGCCAGCAATTTGGAAATCCTCTTATGACCAGTAATCCAGCACTATTGCCTTCTGCACAACATTTGGGGGCTACTTCAAGACCAATGTCCGATGGGCAAGATGATCATATTATTGAAAATGGTACAGAAGCTGGGTCAACTTCTCATAAAAATGATAAGAGGAATCCGGTTGATGTGGATGTTGCTCCTGGTCTTGGGTCTGATGCTAGTGAGTTTAAAACAATAAAATCTGAAAGCTATCTAAAGCCGGTAAATGATGACAATAAATTCATTGATGACGTCAAGGATATATCAAAATCTCATGGGGTAGAAAATGGAGAACACTTACTTAATAAGGTGAAGGAAGTGCCTAAAGATGGCACCAATGAACAGAAAGATTTTTCTAATTCTGACTATAAACAAATGGAACCTTCTGGTTTGGAGGACAAAGAAATGAAGGATAAGCCTCCATTGAAAACTCATCCATTGCAGGAAGGTGAACATGATCAGAGTATGAAAGTAAAGGACACAAGTCTGACTCCTCAACCTTCTTTGCACAGTCAGGTGCAAGGTGATGGCTTGAAGCTGTCACATTTAGGTCCTTCTGCTGACCAGGGAAAGCAACAGGCTCCTTTAATTCCTCATGGACCTTCTGTCCTTCAACAAAGGCCTTTTGGGTCCTCATTATTACAAGCACCTCTTCTTGGACCCTCACCTCATATGCAATTACCAGCAAATTCTTCTGCTCCACTTAGGCCTATAGGCCCTGGAAACATGCCTCATTCAGGACAACCTTTGAATCCACCAGCTGAGAATTTGCAACAGCCTCTGTACAAGCAGCCCTATGGTCCTGAAGTCTCACCTGCTGGCATTGCTGGTCCAGGTTCTACTTCAGTATTTGGAAGGGGACAGAGTCATTATAGTTCGCAAGGACCTTACCCTCAAGGTGAAAGAGTCCAATCGTATGGCCATGAGTCTGACATGTTCCCCAATCAGAGGACCAATTATGCAGATGGCAAAAGATTGGATCCACTTGGACAGCACTCTGGGAGATACTCAAATGCAATGAGAATGAACGGGATCCCAGGAACAGATATGTCACCAGCATTTGGGCCCCGAGATGATATGTTCAGGCCTTTATCAGAGGAGCATATGAATCCATTTCCACAGGACGCAGTCCGGCGTAATTCTGAGAGGCGAGAATTTGAAGATGATCTCAAGCTTTTCCCTAGGCCTTCTCATTTGGATAATGAGTCCAGTCGCTTTCTCTCCTCAAGACCTCTTGATAGACGACCTCATGGTTTTGGTGTGGATAAACCTCTTGACAAGGGGCAGCATGGTCTGAATTATGATTCTGGGATGAAATTAGAAACCCTTGGAGGCCCAGCTCCTTCACGGTTCTTTCCTCCTTATCACGATGGTGTAATGCACCCCAGTGAACTAGGTGAAAGATCACTTGGTTTTCATGACAAAACTATTGGCAGGCAGCCAGATGGTGGCCGAACCCACCATGATTTTTTTGGACCAGTTCCTAGATATGACATGGCCCCTAGAAGTCCATTCAGAGATTATCCTGGAGTATCCTCTCATGGATTTGGTGCTCTTCCTGGCCTTGATGATATGGATGGCAGGGAATCACGCCGATTTGGAGAGTCATTTCGCAGTGGCAGATTCCCAGTTTTTCCCAGCCATTTGCATAGGGGTGAGCTTGAGGGTCCTGGTCAAGATGGATTTCCTGGCCATATGCGTAGGGGTGAATTTGGTTCTCATAACCTGCATGGTCGTTTAGGAGAGCCAGTTGGTTTTGATGCTTTTCCTGGTCCTGGGAATTTCTTTAGTCTGCAACTTGGTGAACCGGGATTTAGGAGCAGCTTTTCTCTCAAGGCTTTTCCTGGTGATGCTGGCAACTATGCAGTTAAGTACTGTGCCCCAAATTTTAATATATGAAAAATACTGATTTTTATATTTTCTTTTCAAATGAATGTTCTAATTGATATTTGTTTGAAATCTTTGCACTGAATGCTCTGCTTTCCCTTTGTCTAGGGTGATTTAGAAGCTTTTGATAATTCAAGGAGGAGGAAACCAGCTAGCATGGGATGGTGCCGAATTTGTAAAATAGACTGCGAAACAGTTGAGGGGTTGGACCTGCATTCACAAACAAGGGAGCATCAAAAGAAGACAATGGATATGGTTTTGACAATCAAGCAGAATGCTAAAAAGCAGAAAATGTAAGTGATTATGGGATTTCATGTTATGCTAGCTATTTTCTTAACTTTGATATTTTGGAAGAATCTTCTATTACTTCATTTGCTTGCTTTTGTTTTTCAGCATGCCTAGTGATCGTCCTGCTCTTGATGATGCAAGCAAGTCAAGGAGTGCCAGTTTTGAGGGCCGTGGAAATAAGAATTGAGTTGTGGTGGCCATTTGCAATGTGGGTCCCCTGTGGTTGTTACTGATTCTGGGTTGAGTTTATTGCTTTGGTATATTTGAACTTCCTGGCATAGGTGATTCAAACTTCATGCCTCTGTTAAGGAGACGTTTTCAGACCTGAAGTTCTATAGCAGTTAAGTTTGTTGTTTTTGATTTGAAGTCTTTACTTTAGAACTGGGATAGATTTATATTAATTTTGGCACTATCTAGCTCAGTATTGTTTAATCTTATCAATCCTTTGTGCATGTGGTGGTTGTGTTAGTTTGTGAGATTTTGCATTTTGATATTGATTTTTAATGTAATAGCCTTTGTTATGTTTACACTCTTAGGCTATACTTAGTAGGACATAATCAACTATGTAATATAATCATGATACGTTACATATTCCATCACTTTGTTTGGTTGGATAACCATATAATGTAATTTGACTCGCATAAAGTAGTCAAACACTTTAATCGATATAATATTTTAACATATTTAAAACAATATATAGAAACAGGATTGCGTCATTTTTTTTACCACTCCATGCCTACCAGCACCACCACCAACCTTTCAGCTGCTTCTGCTCTTCACTCATCACCACCACACTGGCCACCACCTCCAAAGTTCACTTTTCGCACCATAATCTCTTTGGCACAACTTTCCTGCATATAAATCAGATGTATGAATAAAAAGGTTATTCTGTCACATTATATGCATTTTAGTTTTTGCAATTCATCACATTACATCGTATCCTACCAAACGCAGCCTTGAGTAAATTTTGGTTCCATAACAAAATGTAAAATGTTCTCATCAAGGCTTTAACATTGAGAACTAATGCAAGTCTAAAATATTCTCCTCAAGTGTCAAAAACACTGGTTTTCTTGTGTCCTTGATTTCCTTGTATCCAAGCTTCTATTGATAAGGCATTAGCACATTCATGCCATTTGATATATTATTATTTGAAAATGATAAACTATTTGTAGTGGCATTCTGTATCTTAGACAGCTGTTGTGATGTCCAAAATTGTGATGCTGAAAACTCTTAATTGTTGGCTTGGGGTTTTAAAATACCTTCTCATGTGTTTTTTAGTTGAGATTTTCAAGATGATTACTGATGATTTTGTGCAAACTAAACACCATTTTCCCTTCATGTTAATTTATGCTGTATGGCACTTGGAACACACATTAAGCCATTCTTATTTATCTCATGTTGTAAAAACTTTTGAATTAACTACATTTTCTTATTCCAACTAGTAGTTGAACACGTTGAAACTTTACTTTGTTGTTACCTAGGGAGATCTCTCATGAAGTGGCTGTTACAATGAAATTGCATATTGTTTTATCATTCAATTGTGTGCTTAAATTTTGTTCAAAAAAATTTGTATGTTTGTATTGAGGTTGAGGGACTTGTTTCTTTAAATAGCAATGTGGTTAATGTTTTAACTTGACATCTTATTTTCAAGGAATAAAACGTGAAAAGGACTTTTTGGAACATGCTTAGGATAATTTTTTGTCAATTATTGCTGCCAAATGCAGCATTCCTTTTTCTGCACCTTTTGGTTTGAGATTTCTGTTTACTTCTTTAAACTTGGAAGGGTTCACCTGTGAGTTTTGCATCTCTTAGAAACTTGGAATTAGACCTAATATTTTTGTGTCTAGTGTGAGATGCTAGAAAATATTCTTGACCATTTATGTTACTTAGGAGATTCACTTGCTGTTTAACGGGAAGCTGACTAAAAAATTCTTTAGAAATTGATTTTCTTATGAAGTATCTGCAAACCATGCTATAAGAGCTCTTTTTAAGTCTGTAACAACTTCATGTTTTTTGAACTTAGACAATCGGAATCAAGATTTTAAGCTTTAGTCTGTGGAGTGAATACTGTTGGATAGTATGGATATGTATGAGCTTGCTATTACTGATTTTCTCTGCCAATCATGCATCGGATACTTGCCTTTAGCAATCTGCAATTATCCATATCTTTAATAAGGATTACAATACTGGTCTTGTACACAAATCTCAGATGCCAACTTTAGAACATCTGACATTGTTAATGCCTTTAATCAAGGATTATAGTTAATTAACTATGTCTATTGGAAATTCCATTTATTTTTGCCCTTGGGTCATGCCAATTTCTTTTTTTTTTTTTTTTTCTGTTTGATGCTATAGTCAGTGAAAGTTCTGTTTTGCAATATCATTGTTTCGAAAGCTGTACTTCTGCTTCTTTTGTTTAAAATATGAGGCCTTGTATTATGTTATAACAATTTACTTAATCCATTAGTGTTGATTTTTGTTTTTTTATTTTTTCATTTTTTGGTGAAATTCTTTTTATAATAGATTTTTTCAATTCAACCTGTCTTTTAACGGCCGAAGCAGACTCCAAAAACAGTGAAAGTTCAGAGGAAAGGTTTACTCAATCATCTTTTTTAGATGTGGTAAGATTGTGTACTGATATAAGCAGTGAAGTTTTGCTTGTTTCCATTGATGTGCTTCAATTGGCTTTATCAACAATCTTTTGATATAGGTTGCTCTTTTTTGTGATCAAGTTTTTTAATAGTTGAAACCTTATTGAGATGATCTTTAAGATCTTAGGAATTGAGAGGCATAAAAACTTAAAATTTCTCCTCTTTGAATAATTTCCTTCTCTTGCTATGATGAGAAACTAGGTTGCTGGTGGTGTGCTACCATTTCTTACTGGAGAGAATGTTGATATTCTGTTTCTTACCTCTTAATAAGCAATCAAAGTTCTTGGGGTAATTGTTATAAGTTAAATAAGTCTTGCGGTGTTTTCCCTCTCCTGGTTAGAAATTTAAGCAATTTCCCCATCTTGAAGTTAGGACAATAGTCGAAGAAATTCCTTGAAATAAGGCTAACATTAACATCCTTATCAAAATGTAAAAGCACCATTCTGCTAATATATGGAGTCAAATATGAACAACTGATGCACATCTCCCTTTCTTTTTAGATGCCTGTGACTCTTACCTTGGCAGTTGCATGTTTCACATAAGATTAGTTAAGCTCTGTTCCTATAGTGAGGCATTACATTGGCTCAAACACTAAATTAAAATATTATGGGATGCACAGAATGGCAGTTTGTCATATATTGATCTTAGTTTTCGAGGATGAGTTTATTGGAATGGGAAAAAAATATAAATTTGATTGGGCTGGTGTAAAACTGAGGTAGACAGCTTGTAAGGTTTGTAATTTTGGGGTTTAGTAGGGTATACCTAGTAAAAATTTTAGTGTTCCACAGTGTATGCAGGCTGCCTAAACAATTCCTTCTGTAGTATAAGTTAAACAAGCCTTAAATCAAACCATTGCCTCCGAAGCATCTTCAACAATGCAATTTGGAATTTTGACTCTCCCAATTGCTTCATATATTTGGTCAAAAGTCATGATGCCTTGTTTTGTAACATACAATTTCTCTTGCTTCTTTTTTCGAGAGAATTGCAGCATATACTTGTCTTCTAGCTTTTGCTTCATTTTTGCCCATGAATTAATTGGAAGTTTACCTTTCTTGCTCTCCAAATTTTAGCTAATCCAGTAAATTTCCTTGTAGCAAACACCATGCTTCCTGTCTTCCTTCATGCTATACCAATTTAAGTAAGATTCTGGACAATGGATCCAACATAATGTAAGATTCCATGTCTTGTTGTGGACATTGCTCGATGTCAAATCTAGGTGCATCTTGTGGTTTTCGATAAACTGTTGGTGCCCTTTAAGGGTTTATTTGACTGCTAGTTGCTCCAGAAGTTTGTTGGACCGTATATGAAGACATCAATTTAAGTAACTCATGCGTCTTATGTTTATTGAATTTATGCTGTTGTTCAACTTATTAAATATTGTTTCAAGGTCTTTTTGAAGGGAACCAACTTTCGAGTTTAATTCAGCATTAGAAATCATGTCTAATGACATAAAGACGTTTGAGTTTTGATACCAAACTGATATATGACAACCTCTAAGCTTTCCAATTCGGGATGGGTGGAAGTTTAGGAGTTGAGGCTGTGAAGGGGCTGCTTTACGATAAAATTTAATAAAGCGATCAGGTTTTATGTGTCGCACTTAGAACCCTTTAGGATTTACACCAAAGGTTCCAAAAGGATTCTCACTGGTGGAGAAATTTGTATCACTCAGCTTGAGCAAAATTTGCAGGAACTCTTTACTAACTGAATTCTTAAAATATTATGAACTAGGGTTTCTATGAAACTAAATTATCCTAGAACTTACTTTAAACTCAAAAGAACCAATGCTAATTCTTCAAGGATTGGAAATATGCCAAACAAAAAATTTCTATGCTAATGTTAGACCTAGAAGTTCTGAAAATCCCCCTTACTCTCACACTAACTAGATTTCATGTTCGTGCCACTTCACAAACAGAGCCAGACTATCTTGATATTCGCATAGTGGTGTGCTACTCCAATTAGCTTCGTGATTCCCTCATCTCTAGGCCAGAGAAATTTTAAGATCTGCTTTGTCCATTGCTTTAATGGTTATGTATGTATGGTATTCAATATACATTCTTTTCTTATGAAATAACTTGTTTGAGAGTAACATTTTTCAGGGCTTTGTAAAACATCGTACACCTTTTGAAGCTACCTGTTTTGTCTGCAACATTGCTTGGATAATGTCCCTAACTTGTTCACTGAGAACAAAATACAACATCATCTTTAGTCTTTCATAAAGTCCTAAGTAGCACTTGCTATCCTTGAGTTGGTTTTGATTGATGTGGTACTTGCAATTCACAATGCTGAAAATAAAAAGCCCTCAATATTTTAAGTGTATATCAAAATTTAGAAAGGTCTATATTTTTCAAACATGTGTAATATCTACAGAGAGACTAGGGTAAATAATTTGCTAGACATCAATAATCTTTCTATCTGAATTCTAATTTTCCTTTTAGACTCTGGTAACTGAAATCACATGCTTTCTAATGAGATTTTTAGCATCTTTTAAAAGGTTATAATTTAAGTGTGCCCGTCATGGTAGTTTCGAATCTTTTTAATTTTTATTCAAGGTCTTTCTTAATATGTAAAATACATGCTTATGCATTTATAAATGACTGCTTCAATGTTTAAGGAGATAACTTCATACTAGTTTGTAAATAAATTTCACTAGTTCAAATCGTAAATTAGAAAATAAGTTGCAATAATGAAAACGTTCTGAGAGAATTTTGAGATATGATGTTTGTCACTAGAAAAGTATATTTGGAGTATGTACGTGTCAAGACATGTTAATTTTAAGGATGTGTATGAAAAATTGAATGTGCTTAGGTTTTAATTGAATTTAAAGTTTAATCGGCATTCAATAAAAAATAATAAAAAACCTGATTTTTTTATTGATTGTTCAGCAATTTGAATTGATTCTAAATAATATCTGGCATTCAATAAGAAGCTTTGTTTTCAAAATGTTTTATAACAATGGTTCACCTTATGAATGCTTCAAAGTTTAATTGGATGGTTATGAACTAGTTATTGCTTTGTATAAAAAAATATTTTGTGGTGCTTTTATTTATATAAAAATAAAATGTTCTTAACTATTTTGTTTCTATTGACACGTAGGTGTGTTTTTGCATCATAGATGCTGTTCATTTCTTTGGCTATTATTCTATTGTTTCTATTAAGTAGTTTGACAACTCTAAATTGGTTGTGGTGAAAGAATATTAAAAAAAATCCAAGAAAAAGTACGTCCGACTGACAATGAAGTAGCATGTAAAACAGATACTTCTAAATGCCAAATTTAGGATGGTGTGTGATTATGACTTTTTGACTGATAACTGTGATATTAAGAAACTTGAACTATTTATTTTTTTTTAGATGCTTTATTTATAAATAGTTATATTGTGGAAGCATTTATGGGTTTTTGGATAGAGATAGTGTATATATCTGTAGTCTAGCATAAATCTATTCTTAGGGATCTGAAATTATCAAATATTAAATTAAAATTAAATATAAGAACTGTTAAATTTTGGAAATTATGTGAAGAAGCATTGCACAAACAAATAAAGAAAAAGAGAGAGTTAAGCAATGTTGCGAGCAGAATTTCATTTGCACGTGCAGAAAGGCTAGTTGCAGAAGGTACAAAATTTTAAGTTGCCCTCAATCTAGACAACTCAGAATGCCAGGAGAAGCTCTACTGTTTTGCTATAAGATCAAACTAATTAGGAACATTATTTTTTACTGCAAAAACCTAGTTTTGGTGAACCCTATTAAATAGAAGGTACATGCTGGGCGAACTCAGGATTTGTTCCAAGTTCACAAAAACCATATGAATTGATTCCTACCTAAGTAGTAACTGGTGGAGATAAAATATTTTCTCTCTTGAATATTTCCATTATGATTGTTTTAAATTATTCTTATGTGTCATAAATTTCTTTGTCATATCTTCATATTGCAAAAACTGGGGCTTTGCATGAAGCTGTGGGCAGCTGTTTCCAACGTTGGATGCAAATTCCGGACCTCAAACCTTGGTTGTTGATTCTGTTTTTCCAGGTTTGTTGTTTTTATTCTTTAACATTGAAAGTTAGAATGATCCACTTTGTTGGTAACACATCTGTTTGGCTAACATCCTTCATATGCCTATAGATTTATTCCTTGCCGCCTTTTTAGATATTGGCATATGGATTTGCATAAAGGCCTTTATGACTTTTTATTCCTTTAAATTAGTGGAATGCTTCAGCCCCCATTAACAAGCTAAACTGCACCAAATAGAATGGTTTTGCTGGAATACTTTTCTCTGTTTTCGTACGGGCATGTTAGGCAATATTTTAACTGATATGGAATTCAAGTATTGGCTGAAGTGCTTTATATGTAAGTTGAATTCTTACTGTTCAATGAGAAAAGAGGATCAAAATAATGGATAAGGACAAAAAAATAATATGTGGATGATCATAGTAAATAGAAATTGCTTTTGATCAAATAAATGGTGTGCCACTCACAAATGAAATGCGGCAATAAAACCAGTGCAAAAAGATGCAAGTCGTACGAAGCAAGAAGGAATTTATATGCATATGCGCAGAATTAGACATACTACACACCAAGCTATTGATACTAGGAATTTCCATTACAATTTTTGTCTACTTTGTTCACATGTATAACAAATTATAATTGCTCTTATTTTTTCCTTTAATTTTATTCTTTGGTGGTGTTTTTGCCTTTGGGGTACCCTTGAAATAAGTGTTTTGTTAGGATGTATTTATGCAGACAATATATTTGCTCCTTTATTTTACATTTTAGTATTTTATTGTATCTTTCACCAAGTAGTTAGTTTAGTGAAATACCTGTCCAAGCTATGCTGTCTTCATGGCTTTCTCCTTTTAGTTAATTTAGTGAATGCTTAGCAGTTATATGAAGTTAGCACTGAATTGTAACATTATAAGGAGTAGATAGCATCGAGTATTTAGTGCGGGGCATATCTATGCCCTTCTTATTAACAACATGAAAAAGTATTTCTACCTTTCATTCTGTTATCATTCAACATTTTATTGTAGATCGTTGGCTAGTTATTGAAACATAAAACAATTTAAGAAGATACTGCAAACAAAGGGTACTAGATCGCCTGCTTTCCTAGATTTTGTAACATCTGTTTGTGCAATGGAAAAGGATTGCAAAATGTTTCCCAGGAAATTTCTTTTTGAGAATATTACCCAAGGAAAAAACTGAAAAGATGCAAGAAGTAACCTGGTCTTTTAAGCTACTATATTAAAGCTTTGGATGTGTAGACGTCAAAGAAGGGATCTAGATGTCTCAATGACTGTGCCTTGGATATTTTTGATGTCTACTTGTCATATATTCTATGAATTAGCCAGATGCATTCGAGGAAAGTTGTTACAATGATTTTATCTCCTTAGGATGCATTTATAAACTACTTGGCCTTGTTACAAGCATGAATGGAATTAGAGATGAGGAAAATGATGCATGCCTATAAATCAGTCAGTAGATCATTTTTCAAGGAAGAGCACTGAAATGATAACAATCTGGTCTTTTAAGCCGCTGTATTAGAGCATGGGATGTATAGATGTAAACATTTGCATTGGAAAAAGAGAGAGACTTGGTAATGCAGGTCGAAGAATGGACTGGTAATGCATTGAGAAACTGTTTGGCAATGATTGCAAGCATCAAAGAAATTAGATATAAGATGAAGGAAAGAAAATGGAGACCTTGCTGTTCAGTTGCAGCTTTAGGAAGTAGAAGCAGAGCATGTTGCCAAAGTTACGCATATTTTTTAATTATTTTTAGTTATGGTTGTTAGTTCTTAACATTCTTTGATGAACTTGTCCAATTATACAATGGGAAATGGTGAGTGTGATTTTTAGAACTAACTATGCTTCAAGTATTTGCCTGTCTATGCAAGGAGCAGGGTGCCTCTCCATGGGTGTAAGATTGTTGCAGTTGTGAGAATGCCAGTTGATCTATCTTCTCTTATTCTCAGAGGAAGGTCACCCATAATTGCTGACTCCTCCTTGTGGGAATATATATATATATATATATATATATATATATATATGACATTTGAATGCACTGGATTTCAATCCTTGAATTCTTTTTACCGTTCATAATTGCTGACTCCTCCTTGTGGGTATATATATATATATATATATGACACTTAAATGCACCGGATTTCAATCCTTGAACTCTTTTTACTGTTCATAATTGGTTCTAAATGCAAACTTTACTTGGCACTGGATTTCCTTCAAGAAAGAAAAAAAGGAAAGGTAAATAACTGTTATTGTTGAGATAATAGCGTTGTAGCTTTTGTGTTTGATAAATGGATTAGCTAATTATATCGATTAGAACTTTGGTTTAATGGTAAAGTCAGGTTAAGTTGGTCTCACCAGTTGTATGGTTTTGGTTTTGTGAATGGTGGAATCAGAATAGAAACGGGATTCAGTTCCAGGGTGAAGGTTACTTTTATTTATTTTTTATTTTTAGATTTTAAATATAATTTAATTTTTTTAATAAAAGTTAATTTATTTAGAATCAATTAGATATGATAATTTAATTAAAATTATATAATTTAATATTAAATTTAAGTCTAGTTAATATTTTTTAATTTTTGTAAAAATAATAAAAGTGATAAATAAAAAAAGTGGATGAAGTATTTCTTTTGAAATAATATAAAATTTGTTCAATTTGTTAAAAATGTAATTCATATTTTATACTATTATAAGCGTGAAATTATTTTTTTAAATGTGTTTAAAAATACCGGATTATTCTCTAAATTTATTAAAAATAATTTGGCACACAGAAATAATAAGCTAAACGAAAATAGAGAATTCATCTGTTATATCTCTATATATTAGTTGTACTGAATTACTGTAATCTCCCTAGCCGAGCTGGCATGCAGGGAGAAACCACCCGACCAACCCTTAAACGACGCCGTGCTTATTTCTTAAACAAATTCCCAGGCAGCGGCTTGGTTGAGTCCAGCTGTATCCCTAAATTTAAAATTCAAATTTTTTATTTTCATTTTTTTCAAAAAAAAAAATCTCATTTTTTAACCGTTGCCATATCTACCTGGGACCTGTTACCTGTTAAAGCTTCCAGCAAAATGAAATGGCAGCCAACAAACCCTAGCCTTAGATTTCAAAATTAAACAATTTTTTATTAAGTTGAAATAATGAAAAGAGCCGTTAAACCCTTTTTTTCCCTTCTATATAAGTACCCCTCATCCATATCTCTCCTTTCATTTCACCCCTCTTCTCTCCCCTTCTCTGCCGTCGAAGTTCAGGTCTGTCCTTGTTTTTTGTTTTTGGGTTTTTTCTTTAATCCTTCAAAATGCGTGAGATCCTTCACATTCAAGGTGGCCAATGCGGCAACCAAATCGGAGCCAAGTTCTGGGAAGTGGTCTGCGCCGAGCACGGCATAGACTCTACCGGTCGCTACACTGGCGATACAGAGCTTCAGCTTGAGAGAATCAATGTCTATTATAATGAAGCTAGTGGTGGCCGATTTGTCCCCCGTGCTGTGCTTATGGATCTGGAGCCTGGTACCATGGATAGCATCAGATCTGGTCCTTATGGCCAGATCTTCCGCCCTGATAACTTCGTCTTTGGCCAATCTGGTGCTGGTAACAACTGGGCTAAAGGTCATTACACTGAGGGTGCAGAACTCATTGATTCTGTTCTTGATGTTGTTCGTAAAGAGGCTGAGAACTGCGACTGCTTGCAAGGTAACGATACTGATCTGATCTGATCCGTTATATTAAGCCTCTTCAAGTTGTTTGATTAAGTGGGATTTTAATGGGTTTTTGTTGATTTTGATTATTGAGCAGGGTTTCAGGTTTGCCATTCTCTTGGTGGTGGTACTGGATCTGGAATGGGGACTTTGTTGATCTCCAAGATTAGGGAAGAATACCCAGATGATGTTGACTTTCTCTGTTTTTCCTTCTCCTAAGGTTTCTGATACAGTTGTGGAGCCTTATAATGCCACTTTGTCTGTCCATCAGCTTGTAGAAAATGCTGATGAGTGTATGGTTCTTGATAATGAGGCCCTGTATGATATCTGCTTCCGCACACTTAAGCTCACCACTCCAAGCTGTAAGCTCATCCTTTTAATGATCTTTTTTCTTCCATTTTACTTAAGAGTATTTGGTGCAATTGTTTAGGGTTTAGATCTTTAAGCTGTTCATTAATTTCTTGCCTGTTATTTTAGATCTGCATTTGTTTTGGGCTATTGTTTGCTCACTTGTTAACGGTTCAATCTTTTTAACGGTTCCTGTTGATGATTTGAACCACTTACGAGCCTTTGATTTTGACCTACCGACTGTTCGCTTGCTAAATTTCCATCTGTGGATCGATTATTTCCTGCTTTCATTGTTTAATACAGTTTGCGATTTAAGCTGCAAAATTCTAGCCCCTTTTTTTCTGCACATGGGAGATTGTTTGTTCACATCTTAGTTTTTAAATCCTGGTTGTTTCTTGCTTTTCTGTTTATTACAGCTGGTGTTTTGAATCCCTTCATGTCGGCCATTTTCTAATTTTGATCAGTTTTGCTTTTCATTTTTTTTTTGTAACAGTTGGCGATTTGAATCACTTGATATCTGCAACGATGTCAGGAGTTACTTGTTGCCTGAGGTTCCCTGGCCAGTTGAATTCTGATCTCAGAAAACTCGCAGTCAATCTCATTCCATTCCCTCGCCTTCACTTCTTTATGGTGGGTTTTGCCCCTCTTACCTCTCGCGGATCACAGCAATACCGAGCTCTCACTGTTCCTGAGCTCACCCAACAAATGTGGGATGCAAAGAACATGATGTGCGCTGCTGATCCAAGGCACGGTCGTTATCTAACAGCGTCAGCCATGTTCCGTGGTAAGATGAGCACAAAGGAGGTTGATGAGCAAATGCTGAATGTGCAGAACAAGAACTCTTCCTACTTTGTGGAGTGGATTCCAAACAATGTGAAATCAACTGTTTGTGATATTTCTCCCACTGGTCTTAAGATGGCATCCACTTTCATCGGCAACTCAACATCTATACAAGAGATGTTTAGGCGCGTGAGCGAGCAATTCACTGCTATGTTTAGGAGAAAGGCTTTCTTGCACTGGTACACTGGTGAAGGTATGGATGAGATGGAGTTCACTGAAGCTGAAAGCAACATGAATGATTTGGTTTCAGAGTATCAACAATATCAGGATGCAACTGCTGACGAGGAAGGATATGAGGACGAGGAGGGAGAATATCAGGACGAAGAGTATTAGTAGAATTGGAGCTAATGAATGAAAGTAGAGTTTAACCCCAACTTCCAGTTGGTGGTTTTTGTGTGAATTGGAGCCTAATTAAGAAGCAAAAGAACATCAATTGATGTATTTCTTAATTCTGTCTTATTTCAGTAGTAAAAGAACATCAGTAGTATTATATTTCATATGGGAAGATGGTATGGTTGATCGTCTACTTTATATTTTGATTGTCCATGCAAAATCCCATTTTGGGCCAAAAATGATGTGGTTGCCTGTTTAAAGTCAGAAGGTGATTTAAGAAATCAAACTGACCAAATCCCCTATGAACTTGCCTGTTTAGCTGATTGTCAAAAATCTCTGTTCTGCATGACAACTTGTTTCTTGAAACAAGATGAATAACATGACAGATATGGACACAATCTACATCATTATGTAACTCTACAAAATTCGAATTCCTACCCGTTATAACAGCAAACAGACATCAGATTCCAACTAATGTCCATTGGCACTGATCCGATAAACCGGCTTTTGACTAAGCGCATAGTGGAGCCTTTTTGACTTTCCTTTCAAGTTACTCTGCGTCCCAAGAGCTTCAACTCAAGTCATTCGCTTCCGTCTCTGGTGCACAAAACCAATCATAATCACGAACAGTGGGAGTTCCAACAGCTTCAGCAACACGGATCTTTGAAAACATCAAACAAGCAAAAATCAGAAATAGTTCAAATGTAAAAATATGCTCCATCTAACATTCAAATAACTGTGTAAATTACTGTGTATATCATCCGGCCAGACATATATATTCCCATGGTGCTAGGTTTCTTTTTAACTTTGGGCGCTCCATGCTCTTAGTCTTCCAACAACATGCTACCCCGGCACTAGCATTCTATCTCCACTCAAATACGAAAATGTGTATCAACTAGCAGCCAACAATCAGATAGTTTCATTCATTGAGCACCATCAATCAGAACAGTATGTCCATAGTACCTAATGCTTTCAACCTGTAAGCAGGTGCAGCTCTATCCAT
Organism: Excoecaria agallocha; assembly: GCA_037975025.1. Lineage (NCBI taxonomy): Eukaryota > Viridiplantae > Streptophyta > Magnoliopsida > Malpighiales > Euphorbiaceae > Excoecaria > Excoecaria agallocha. The sequence goes on from CM075821.1 coordinate 933,848, forward strand.
GAACCTCCATTTATATTATGACCTAAAACTCGTTATTGGGTTAAATTTTCTTGGGCAGGTTCCAACTTGAATGCTGAGCCAAGACAAATCTCTCTCAGCCCATTCCATCATTAAGAAGCACCTTTTCATTTGGTTCAATACAGAAAAGCTCGAATAAAATCAGAATCAATTGAATCGAATAGAATTCATCGAAATTATTTTGATTCGTTCAATTTTTAATTCTATATACTTTAATTTTAGTTCGATTATCGTATTTTTTAAATTTTTATTTTTAATTTTTTCGGTTTGGTCTTGATCCGAACCGAACCTATCATTTACACACACACCCCTCTCTCTCTCTCTCTCTCTCTCTCTATATATATATATATATATATATAAACCAACACGCTGTCCATGAGCTGCTCTATCACAGAGTTTAGCACCGAAAATCTCACTTACTCAGCAAGACCTCAACTTTTCCACCATGCCAACTCTCACCGGCCACCCCACCGCCGTTTGCTCCGCCACCTTCTCATCAAATCACCATAACCCCAAAACACCTTTTCTCTCGCTCTCTAAATTACATTCCTTCAATTTCAAATCTTCAATCCCTAACACCAATCTTAGTGTAAAGCCACTCAAAAGCTCCACTTCCCCTTCGGATCTGTCCCCTATTGACACCTCCTCCACCAATATCCGCGCTTCTTCTCTCAAATCCTTAAAATCTCGCCTTCGTAACGGCGAGACTCTCTACGGTCTCTTCCTCCTCAGCTTCTCCCCTACTCTGGCAGAAATCGCCGGTCTCGCTGGATACGATTTCGTCGTCGTTGACATGGAGCATGGTCCCGGTGGAATCTATGAAGCCCTCACTTGCCTTCGCACTCTAGCCTCTATTCAGACTCCGGCGATCCTTCGACTACCGGAGAGCTGCCCAACCTGGGCAAAGAAGGCTCTGGATCTGGGCCCGCAAGGGATCATGTTCCCGATGATCGATAGCGCCAAAATGGCTAAGCAAGCAGTCTCGTATTGCAAATTTCCACCGGCGGGAATCCGCGGATCGGCGCATACGGTAGTTAGGGCGTCGAATTACGGGATCGACGAAGGGTATTTGAGTAATTACGAGGATGAGCTTCTAATCATGTGCCAGGTGGAGAGCGAAGAAGGAGTGAAAAATGCAGAAGAGATCGCAGCCGTTGAAGGGGTAGACAGCATTCAAATGGGACCGTTGGATCTGAGTGCGAGCATGGGGTACTTGTGGGACCCAGGGCACAAGAAGGTGAGAGAAATGCTGAGGGTGGCAGAGAAGGCAGTGTTAGGGTCCCATAGTGGGGCCTACTTAGCAGGGTTTGCTATGCCACACGATGGGCCCACTAACATGAAGTCAAGAGGGTATCATATGGTATCAGGTGCTGTTGATGTTGGGCTGTTTAGAACTGCGGCTGTAGAGGATGTGAAGAAGTTTAAAGTGAGCTTAGACTTGGTTGACGATGTCGAGGATGATAAGGATGCTGATGAGAAGTACTGGAGTGAATGATTTTAGTTTTTTGATGGGTACAATAATGTTTTTTTGGCTGTCTGTTTTCTTTGCAAATGCAGTAAGAGAACTGGGTTAATTAAGTTTTTGAGGTGCATATTCGTTGCAGAAAGTTCAACATTATTATTGTTATTGAAAAAAAATTCTTAATTTAGTTTCTGAATTTTAATATTTTTATATATTAAATTTCTATTTTTTTAAAGTTTTTTTGAGAGACCTATATTTTTTAAAGTTATACATTGATTTTGTCAAATTTTATGTGTTTACACGTTAATTCTATACTTTTAAAATTATATATTAAATTGCTAAACTTATTTATTAGTACACGTTAAGTTCAAATGAACGTTAAAAAAATAATATTTCGTTAAAATATATATAATTTTAACAGAGCTATATTATACTGTTGTTTGTAATATTTATTTTGAATTTAATGTATTTTTTTAAAAAAATTAAGAATTTAATATATAATTTTAAAAATACAGATATTTAATATGTAAAGACGTTAAAATTAGCGAGGATAATATTAATAACACGAGCAATCTTGGCTTCATGATTTCTGTTGTTATCACTTGCAGGCTTAGAGCATGTCATAAGATCAACGAAGTTTCAACCGAGCGATCAATAATAATAGCATAACAAAGGTATTTTCTTGGTAACAAAATCACAGCCTCCATACACAAAATAGAGCAACACAGAGACAATAAAGCAGAGCATTGATGCATGAGTACCACAGCAAAAAACAAGGAATACGGATGCCCAACCCAGCCTAAACCATGACTGAAATGCCGTCAAAGCATAAACTCAAACCCCTTCCGCTCTCATTTTGCACTTAATCAACTAACTCCCAGCTACTTCAACTTGACACTTTTAAATGCTTAAATCATTGCTAAAACCCAATTGTTATTCATAAATACAAGTTTAAATTATCCATTAGCATTGTTTTTTCCTAGTTTACTGTTAATTTTCATTGAAATATGATGACCGTGATTAAACTTCGTCCTTGTATCAGACGCCTTTTTCATTATCTTTTTCTCGCTGTTATATGCACTTGTCTCAAGTTTGCATCTCCATCATGGATACAACGCTTAACTTTGCGTTCACCAAAACATATACACCGCCAAAATCTTCCCAATCCGATCTTGCATCCTTCTGTTCTAGTTCTACCTCCATGAGCATGGCGGTCTCTTCTACCACCTCAATGACCAGCTTGTTGACCATGACCAAAATCAAAGTTAAGTTCCCTTACTCTTATTACTTCTAGTGGACTAGAAAAACTTGCAGCTGTTCGGATCTACACCTAATCAATATGGATATCTCCCGACTCGCCTTCCATCCGCTGATCCTCTAATGCCGACCATGCGCAGATACTGGCCACTGATCAATCGGATTTTTTCGTTTTACTTGTTACTTTTGACAGAGATAAAAATCATATTATCTCATTAAACAGAACCGAGTACCAAAAACTTAGGCTAAAGGTGCAAATTGATCAATAAAATTTGGTAAAAAATGTAAGTTAGTGATTAAAGTTTAATTTAATATAGTATCACTCTTAATTTTTTAAAATTAACGTAATTTGCTTTCGAAAATGACAGATCTATTAGTTTAATTATATTCCGTCTGTTAACTGGCGTGATGACATGGATAACATATGATACTAAAGGGTTGGACACATATCTACCGATGTGTTCCTTTTTATTCATGTTATGTTTTATGTGTCAAATTTTAAAGTGTCACCTATCAGTGATTAATAAAAGAAAGATGACCAAATTGACGCAACCGTTATTGTAAAGGTCAAATAATCTCAATTTTAAAATATTAAAATAAACATTATACCAAATTAAATTTTAAAAATTTAATTATATTTTTCGTCAAATTTTAGTCTGCGATTTATACTTTCGGCCAGAAATATTAATTAAACTAGTTGATGGGCGAGATAACGAATAAATTCAACAAAACGAGGTCGTTTTATAAAAACTGAAAAACCTATTCAATTTTCTTGCTTGCTTGCTGGCTTGCTCTGCGGTCACTGAGAAACGAGAATCCATCTCAGGAATAAGCTAAACCATTTTAATAATGATGACAAGTCTCCTAAAGAGTGGCATCAGCTACTAATCAAAATCTAAGCTTGTTCAGATTGTCGTTTAGCTTCCTAAAATGCTTTAGCACTTCTTCTCCCTCTGCTAATCCTACTTCAAATTCTTCGGTTTCAAAGAAACCCAAGAGAAAAAAGAAGAAGAACCTCTTCGAAGTGGCCCAGTTTTTACCCAACTGGGGAATCGGCTACCACATGGCTAAATCTCATTGGACAGATGTTTCCTATGAGATCACCAAAATCAATTCTGTACAAGGTCTCTCCTTTTCCTTTAATTTCTTTCTTTTTTCCAATCTATGTGGGCTTTACAGATGAAATAAAAATAAAAGCTCGTTGCTTTCTGTTGAAATGAGAAATGGGTATTATCGAAGTTAGGCTTTTCATTATTATATGATGGAGTTTAGGGTTTATGTTTTTTTTTTTTTAAATTTCCTATTCTCTGCTGTTATTCCTAAATGCATCGATTTATGGATTTCAGGGTTTAACGTGGTTTTTAATGTTTCAGGATGGCAGGCATGGGAAAGCCTGGGGAATTGCTTACAAAAACGGTCAGTGTTAGCTTGAATTTTTGCTTTTTCCTTGTTTGGCATGTGATGAAGTTAGTACTGGTGAAACTTAAAACAGAGAAATCAAGATTTGTTCCCTCATGTGCTGCATTTGTCAAATTCACTGAGAGTTTAGTGACCTTTACATTGATAGTGATTAATGGGTTCAGCTAGTGATGAGTGTGGAAATATGTAAGAAGCAATGAACTCTAGACGGGGTTCTCTGGATTAGGAACACGTATTTTTTGCTTTTTGCATTCTATTAAAACTAGAGGTTTAGGGTTTTAACATCTTTAGCGACTAGATATTGAAACAACTTCAAGGAAAATCGGTTATACATGGACATTGTCAGTATCAAGTGTTATTTTACGCCTGCTTTATTTGCCTGTTATTGATTATTGAAACTAGTATTGTTTAATATTTGATTGGTATATAACAATTAAGACACTTCTTTGCTCTTTACAATTTCAATGCTTGAACCACATTTATCTTCCATATTGCTAATTTGTAAGAATTCATGTACTTGAAGAGCCTTCACCAGAAAGGTTAATTTAGAGCAGGTTTTAAATCAACCGGCATACTTTTAAGTTGCACTGATATGAGGCGTGCATTTTATATCAACTGCCAGATTTGAATGCAAAATGTTGTGTCCTTCTTTCTTTGATAAAAAGCTCTATAAGAAAATGGCATCCTGCATCTTGTAATCATGATAATTGTTTAGATACAAAGATCCATAAATAAATTGACAAAGCAGCATCTTGCCTGCTTTACGACAACGGAACCTTGCATCTGTAGCCTTTGATGGGACCAAGGCAGCAGTTAATTGGGTCATAAATATGTTGCTGTGAATCTGATGTCAAATATAAAACAAATACCAATGGCTGAGGCATCATTAAATTAAGTGAAACAGAGCTAAGATATTCTTTTTAAGTTGTACCAATGGCTGCCCTTTCACTATAAATAATAACTACAGGCAGCTCTTTCATTAGGTAAATTTTGGCTATGCTATTCAATATTTGAAATAGCATCAGCTGAAGGAAAGTTTGCTAAATATAGTTTCTCTTGTATTGTAGATTTTAATAATGTGTGCCAAACTTGGTGGAAATCTCACATTTTGGGGGAAATCCATTTGATCTCTTTCTTTGTTGCATGCATTTGCTTTTTCCTATAGCATATGAATGACGTCTTATGTTTTGTAGAAAAGAAAAGCTGATAAGATTTTACATCTGCATGTCATTGATGACCCGCTGCAGCTTCCCTTTTACAATGGTTTGCACGTTCATTCATGTAACAATGAAATTGTTAATAGTAGCAATGGTTTGCTAAGTTTTACATATGCATGTCTTCATCCCGGTGGCAAAGCTGATCTTATTAGTAATTCATACAGGATTGCCAGCAGCTGATGTTCCCAAGAAGATAAGTGGAGTTCATAAGCGTTGCTGGAGATACATACCGAGCTTATCAAAGTTATCAGTAAACAAGCCAACCTCACCGAACACCGCTGAAGCTGAACCAAAATCTGAAGTTGAGGCAGCTTGATGCATTTACTTTTCACCAAAGGCCAGTAAACCTGAGAATACAAATCCTGATGTCTATTTTGCGTTCATATGCAGAGTATAAAAGTTGCATTTTGTTGGATGGGTTGTCATCGGGCATCCAGTGATCATGTATCAACTCATTTGTGGATATGTTCTATGCGTTCTTCTAGCATCTTCATTAAATGAACTTGAACCGATAGTATCAGAAAATTACAGCCAGTTTTGAGTAAATTGTGCATTTGTTTACTTGTCATCATTGAGAGTTAGGATTTGATATGGTTTCAGTTATCTTTTATGATTAATAACTAATGGAATATTTATACATAAATTGTTTTTGTGATTGACGCTTGTGAGACGCAGGTGGGTTACTCCGCTCTGTTGAGTAATGAGCAATAATCTTGTGGAAAAAATTGAAATTGAGGAGTGAGCAATGATAATTTACAAGAGAAATCGAAAGAAATCAAGGAATGTTACTATGGTAGTCTGGTACAAGTGCGCATCTAGTGGGCGTATTTGGACCATTCTGTCGCTGGCTCCATACAATCAGACCATCTAAGTAGACCTACCATATCACACCGGGAAATGAAGGTATTTTTTTATAGAAAAAAGTAATATTTTGGTCCGTGAATTTTAGTGTTTTTATACATTGAGTTTTTATATTTTTAAAATTTTATATTGAATTTTTATAATTTTAAAATTACACATTGGATCATTAATCTTCTCGAAAAGAACATATTAAGTCCAAAATAGACAGTACAAACGGCGGTATGATACAAGTACGGTTAAAGTTGCGTGTATTTTAACAAAATACTGTTATTTTTGTTGTTCGTTTAGACTTAACGTATTCTAATAAATAAATTTAGAAATTTAATATATAGTTTTAAAAAAATAAGGATACAACGTGTAAATACATACAAATTAAAAGATCCCATTAGGGATAATTATGGGCCGAAAATCTCCATCTACAGTGAGCAACAATCCCGAATGGAGCGAGAAATTTTCGAAAATTTCTCTCGTGAGAGAAAAAATGGAAAAAAAATATTTTTAGATTTAAAATTTGGAACGGAAACAAGGATTGTGGTCCCTATCTTGAAATTTAGTAATTAAATTTAATTATATTTATATAATTTATTTTTAAATTATATTTAATTTTAGTTTTGTCAATTATTAAAATTTATATTAATTTAATTTATAATTGAATTTATATTTTTTAATTATTAAATGTTATGTTTTAATGTCAAATAATTGTTAAATATTATATTTTAGTTATAATTGAATTTAAAAAATATATATATTTTTTATGTGGGGATAGAGGAAATTTTTTTCCTGAAATACTACAGGAGATGGGGACGGAGAATCCCCAACCCTGAGCGGGACAATAGGTGGCGGCTTGAGAGTCATTTTTTGTCTCTACTCTGTCCCGTGATTATCTTTAAATTTAATGTATAATTTTAAAAGTGTAAGAGTTTAATGTTAAAAAATGTTAAAGTTTAGAAATTAAGGATTTTGCCTTTTTTTTTTTTTATATAAGCATAAGTTGCCGGATCAACGAAGGAAAAGAATTGCATAGTCAATGATTGCTATGAATATGATAGCTTGTAGTTTATTTAAGGCATTGCACTACAACTGAGCCCATCTTCTTTTAAAACACTTTTCTGACAGGGCAAGGCATCTTTCATTGCTTTGCTTTCCATATGCAAGTCTACTTTTTGTGAGGCTTTTAAAGTCCAAATCAATTTCCACTCATTTCTATAAACTATGACTCACCCAAAAGCTTGCATAGATTAATTTTCACTTCAAATTTCATCAGTTTGAATTTGGTCTATAGTTTTTGTTATATAATGCATTTTCATGAATAATATAAATGAAGTGCTCAGTTGATTTTTGATAATGGGACTATTCTACCGACATATCCACAAGTGTTTGAATTTCTAGTTAGTTAAATGTTACTATTTCTGTTTTCTCTTACGTGTTATTTTTAAGTAAAATTTAAATTTTATTTATTTTTTATTTTTAATTTTTTAATGTAATTTAAAATTTTTTTCAATAAAAGTTAATTCATTTAAAACCAATTAAATTTGATAATTTAATCAAAATTACGTAATTTAATACTAAATTTAAATTTAATTAATATTTTTTAATTTTTATTAAAATAACAAATAAAAAACGAAGGAATTATTTGCACTAAAGAGTACCTGTTGGTAATCAACAAGCATCATTAATCAATGGCAAACTATTGTAGATTGTCACAGTAATGAATCATCTAATGCAGCACATTTAGATACTATATAAAATTTAGGACAATACAAAGTATAAAATTCTCCTGTCAAAAAGGGTCTGTAATTTTGTACGTTATTAAGTATCCTCGATTGATTAATCATCACTTATCATAAAAAGTCAAAGAGAAGAATATTTTGATGAGGAAAACTCCGGAAAATTATTCAGCAATAGTTACTGCCAAAAGAAATTCCCATCAAACTTCAATTAGAAAAAGCCACGTAGATCATCATTTAAATAAAAATTAAATAAAATTAAGTTAAAACAAAATCAATTGTTAACAACGAAGAGCGCCATTGATGAATTTTATTTTTTTTTTGGAGCATTTTGATGAAAATAAATTCGTTTCTTAACAAGATACCTGCCTTCCTACTGCCTCAAAATTTGGGATATTTTTTTGAAAATAGAGTTTATTTGGAAAGAAATTAAAAAATAGTAGTTGCAGTAAATTTATTTAAAAAAAAATAGGTGTTGGAAACTGGCATATAAGGATGTCGGTGTCTGACATTGTGGGATGCGCATATTTGATACGTTGGTGTGATAAAAATCGGTGTTATTTCATGTCGATAATCGACATGTGGGACCCACGCTTGATTGGAAACCGGCTTGGTTTAGTGCCGGTTTCGGGCACCACTGTCATATTCCCTGTTTTTGTATTTTTCTATTATTATTATTATTATTATTATTATTATTATGTGGTCGTGATATTTGAGAATCGAGTGCCAATACACTTTGGTTAAGAAAATCCGTGGCAGAAACAGCCGGCTAATTATAGACAAAAGCATAGGAAAAATTTAAAATAGGAATCCAAGTATTTAATATTACTTCACCTAACTTCATCAATTACTATAGTTAGAAAGTCCAATGAATCTATTTTAATTGGTTTCTTTTAGTTAATTAATCACAATTATTTATATAATCAAAATTCAATTAGCATTTAATTTCTCTTAATTATTTCCATTCAAATAGCAGAGAAATACTGACGGACACTCTGATATCTTTGTCGTCATAGGAGATGGGAAAAAAATAAAATGTTAAATGAGTTTTGATTATGTCAAAGAAATTAGAGGAAATTATTTTTATTAGCAATTAATTAGAACAAACCAGTAGAAACCGTTTAATCGGACTTTTTAGTAATTAAAATTCGATGATTTTAGTATTGCAAATTGAAATTAGGTGATTGTAGTGTTACAAAGCATAACTCTTTAACTTATTGTATAAATTATCCTAATTATGTATTATGCATAGATTGAGTTAAAATAATAATAATAATAATAATAATAATAATAATAATAATAACAACAACAGCAACAACATTTATTGAGCAAATTATTATTATTTCCGAGCGAGAAAAAATGTATATTATTGGTTTCGAGCTTAAAAAAAAAGATTATTGGTTTTATACTTTTATTTTTAACTTTGGTATATAAACAAAAATATAAATTAAATGTAGACAAATAATTAATATCTTAATTATAGACGAACAGCTAGCTAGAATAAAAGATTCCAAAGTTTAATTTTCGTTGCCACCAAAACATATATAATTGACAAGTACAAGGGCTTTAATCTTGTTTTGTATATGTTCACAATAATTTCGTTTATTAGGAAAATTTAAAATGAATAAACAATTCCTTGAATTTAAATAATTATTTAAATTATTACAATTACTAAGACACAAAAAAGCAGCTGGCACATATATATATATATATATATATATATATATATATAAACACAACCCTAGTGTAACACATACAAAGCATTGCCTCAAGAATCACTCCATCTCAATCAAAAATCAATGGCGTTCATCATATTTCTTGCTTTCTCTCTTGTCCTTCAGGGAGCTCTTGGTATGTACTATAAATTTAGGGGGACATTTTTTTTAATAAAGTGTTTTTAAAAAATAATTATAAAAATAAAGTGTGTCAGAAATTATTTACAAAACTGGAATTTTTTTCAAAACTGCTGCCACCTATAGCAGTTTCAAATGTGAGACCCACTGCAGAAATTTGACAATTTTCTTCTGAAACCTTTGTATTGTGAAGCGGTTTCAGGTGTGTCAGATTTTATTCTGTTTTATTATTAAATTAATAAAAAATATTGACGTCTAATATCAGCAATTAGCCTTACTCTTATTCTTTCCATATTTTGGCAACCTTTGAGCACCATTTTTTTTCTTGTTTTATGAAAGGTTTATGAGTAAAAGTTTGTAAATTGAGTGAAAGGCAAATAGTGAAATTAAATATATATTGTTATAACTTAAAAGTTTATAAAAATTCATAAAAATCATTATAATTAAAAAGCAAATTTAATATACAAATACGTCTTACCATTTGTTTAATGGAATAAAGAAAAAATATGGAAAGAATAAGAGTGAGGCTAATTGAATAATAAAAAAATGAAAAAAATAAATTTAATAGAATAAAGAAAAAATATGGTAGGTAGTCGGATTTTAACTAATATATTTCTTGATTTTTGAATTTATTTTTTCCATTGTAATTAATATGTATAATTTGATATTTATTGTTAATATTTAATAATATAAAAAATATACTAAAATGAATATATAAATGTTGGTGAGGGAATTGAACCCATGACCACCTATAAATCCACAAGAAATGCATACCAACTAGACTACAATTAATAACTAATATTAAATATCAATATTTTTTATTAATTTAATAATAAAACGGGACAAAATCTGACACACCTAAAACCGCTTCACAATACAATGGTTTCAGAGTCTGAAACCGTTGTACTGTGAAGCGATTTCAGAAGAAAATTGTCAAATTTCTATCGTAGATCCCACATCTGAAACCGCTACAGGTGGCAGCGATTTTGAAAAAAACTCAAGTTCTGTAAATAATTTCTAACACATCCCATTTTTGTAATTATTTTTTAAAAATACATTATTAAAAAAATGTCTCAAATTTAGGGCATGTAAAACCAAATATCAAAATCAAAAACAGAACTGAATAGAGAGATTTTAGTTTTTTTGAATTCGGTCTATTTGATTCATTTTTTACTGTAAAAATTAGGGGATCTTTTTTATAAATAATGCTTTTTGGATTTTTATTTAGAAAAATGGGGTGTTTTAAATAATATTTTATGTAGGGTGTTTTGAAAACCGCACTGTGTTGCGGGATCTAAAAACACCCTAAAATCCCAAATATTATTCAAAACATCATATTTTTCTAAATAAAAATATAAAAAGCATTATTTATAAAAAAAGTCCCAAAAATTAGTTTATTCGGTTTTTATTGAAAAAAAAACCAACATATTTGAAATCGAACAAACTTTCTACATTTATATATTTGTCTATATATAAATATAAAGGCTCAAACTGAAATAATTGAAAGAATAGGGTTTGATTTCCAATTGCATATTTGATCAATCAAAGTTTTTTTTTTTGTTGCCAACTCCAATTTGGTAACTTTTCAAATTGAACCGAGTAAATGATCAGCCGAATATGAATCTATTTCATTTTTTATTTTATTTTGCCATCACGTTACATATATTATTATGAATATAAACTAAATTAATGATAAATTTTAATGCTCCATATATAAAATGTTCACAAAATAAAAAACAAAAATCCTTAATTACCAAGTAATATTACATTTCTCATATATGCTTAACTTTGTTGTACAGGTGAGCTTATCTGCGAGGAATTGCCCACGGAGCTATGCTCTTATGCAATTTCATCTTCGGGAAAGCGATGCTTGTTGGAGAATATCGGTGGGGAAAATGCGTATGAATGCAAAACATCGGAGGTGATTGTTGATGCAATGCAAGGATGGATTGAGAGTGATGAATGTGTCAGTGCTTGTGGGATTGATAGAAAAACTGTTGGCATTTCATCAGATTCTCTTCTTCAACCTCAAATTTTAGCAAAAATTTGCTCCAATGATTGCTATCAATCTTGCCCTAATATTGTTGATCTCTACTTCAATTTGGCCTTAGGAGAAGGTAATCACATAATTATTGTCCTTGCCTCAATTTTGCATTATCAAATTAATTATGTTCCATATATATTTTCGGATTAGTTTTCAATTTAGTTTCCAAATTAGGAAAAAAAATTACAATTTGAGACGTGTAATCTGGTGAGTTTGCGCATCTGCACCATCTGATGCATTGCGTGCTACAGATAAGACGGTTCAAATGTGCTCGCATTGAACTGTTGTTCATAATTTGATATCCAACTTTTAATTATACTTAAAATCATAAATTTTGTTAAAAAAATTCATCAAAAATTTTCTGTAAATTCCATAGAATATGTTGTTATTGGATGTATTTTTTAACTTTTTTTTTATTTAAAACATAACTAATTAAGTTATGTGTTAAATTCTTTTTTTTTTTTTAATTTGAGAAGTGGGGAAAAGTTTAGGTGTAAATTTGTAATTAACCCATTTGTTTACCCATCTTTGTCATCAATCGATAACATTATCAATTGCTTATAAAGTTGAGGACACACTCATAATTTAGGTTCCTTTTTAATTCGGTTGTTACGGTGACGAGATATTAAGTATTTACTAAATTTATTCAATTCTTCATTTTTCGTGTAAAATGACTTACTTATATAAATATTTTTCTACAATGTATAAATAAATAATTAGAGTGTCAAAATAAGATAATTTTCTTATCAAAAATTCACTTATTATTAACAATATATGATAACAAAGATATATATAATAATAATTAATTAATTATATATATATATATATATTAATTATATTTATTTTCCAATTTTGCAGGAGCTTATTTGCCCGACATGTGCGCAAATCCTCGCCGTGCATTATCTGCTACTCAAAGTTACGGCGATGCTGCGGGTCCTACTCCGTTCACCAGCGCAGCTGCCGGTGCCGGTCAGTTCACCGGAGAAGTCTTGACAGCTGCTCCTCCTACCTATGCTGAAGTGAAGCCTGCTTGTGCTCCATCTCCTATTTGAACTTGTAGTTTAATATAATTATTCGTTAATTAGGGTTTCACATTATGGAGACATTGTTATTTTTCATATTATCGATTATCTTATTACATCATTGCAGTTTGTTTTGCATCAAAAGTTAATATATTTAAATTAAAGTATTTTTATATTTTTATAGTTTATATGGTCAAATATAAATAGTTAAAACAAAAATAAAAAAAGTTGAAAGTACAATTCATCTATTAAATTTTGATAAAAAAAACAATTAATCTCTTAAAATTTATTTTACTGCAATGTCCCTCTTAAAATTTGAAAATTGAAATAATACCATCCAAAAACTAACGAGTCTATTATTTTATTATTTTCTGTCAGTTAACTGATGACGTGGCGTAAGTGTGACATATTAATAAAGTTTAAATTGCCCTGATTTGTAAATTTTAGAGAGTAAATTTTTTTTTTTGTAATATTTTAGGAGTTTTTTTTTTTTTACCTTCAACTTTGTCACATGTCAATTTCGATATCATATAGTCAAAATAACATACTTGTTAGTTTTGGAGTGACTTTGCTCCAATTTATAAATTAAAAAAAATATTACAACAAAATGAATATTAGCGAATTAATTGATTTTTTTAATTAAATTTTAGAAGGTGAATTGTACCTTTAGCCATATAAAAATATTATTTCTTTATTTAACTGTTTAAATCTACTAATATAATTTTATATAAATTTAAATTAATCGAGTTAATAGATTTTAGATAAATATACTAGGTTATATAAAAAATAAATAAAATGAAATTTTATCAAAGCAAAGAAATATGTGGGTTCCTCATAATTATGAGAAAATAATAATAAAAAATTGCAGGACGGGGTGGTGGGCTTTGTTTTTAGTGTTGCCTATAGCCGACAGAAAATGGTGGGCATTTGATGCTTACAGAGGCTGGGCAATTTTGTAATGAGGAATTCAAGAACAGTTGTTTCTATCAATTATTTTCAACTTCTAATTCATATTAATATTCTCATCAAACTTTTTCCAATCCCCTACGATCCTATTTTCCTCATAGGCAAACAATGCATTTTAAAGTTCAACTATAATATTTTTCTTTATCGGTTCCTTAGATTCTCATTGTATTCTATTAGATTTACAAACTTTATTTTACCATATATGTAATGACTATACTAGATAATCCGGATTACTATCACTAATTACATTCATTCAATCCTGTTAATCGTATGAGTTATCTATTACCGATGCATATATGAGCATATATACATTTATACTATATCAGTCATATATGATTGAGGGTGATACTTTTACACACTATTAGAGATTATTTACATAACTGAATAATTACATACCTTTAAATACACATGTATCTTTATCTAACCAAAAGAGATACACAATTAATCTCATACATCAAAATGCTACTCCTATTCTGATGTTGACTTGGGAGATTGTTGGCTTAGTCTCTGAACAGAGGTTCTACCCTGCGAACCTACACGGATAAACACCCGTGCTAAGCTATAAAGCTTAGTGGAGAAACAAACTAATATGTTGATAACCACTCACAGTGGTTATCAGCGAGCATGCAATAAAAGGATATAACAAGTTTATATATATATGTATATATATCCTAATTAAGAATAACCAAATGCACTATTGGAAGGAATAATTGTTTCATTAAATCATAGAATGAAAGATTATAAACTGTATATGCATATCATTTATCTTATAATTTGTGCCTGCTTCATTTTTCTGTGGGTGTGGATAACGGGTGTTGTGGATACCATAAGGTATCGAATCTGTGAATATCCGAAGGTATTAAATCTGTGGATCCATTGGGCCAAAAATATGGTCTCATATAGAGACAACTATGGACTCATAAGAGTCAGACTATAGCAGCTGCAACTATAACCCTATAGGCATGCCTATCTATCCACAACCAAGTCTTTATGTGTAGGCCTAGATCAATTATATTTCATATCTTGTGAAATTGTATTCACATAATCCACCATAGCACTAATGAATGCAAAGTACTTTTATATTATGCATTGATAATCTTATAGTGTAATACAATCATATATTGTCATGGCAGGGAAGTAATTCATGTATATTCTATTTTGAGGTAGTAACAATCTCACCTTCCACTTATTAAGCAATCATGGAATTAAGGGGATACATTGCGGTTAAATTATAATTTAGGATGATTCATAAACTCAGGAAGGGCTTAGACAAATCTATACCTTAAATGGAGTTAAAGAAATATAAGTATCAAAGATAGGAAACTAAGGCTTATTGTAGCGCTCGCGACAATTATCGCGCTCGGGACAGACATCAATTGCCTAAATGAACAATCCTTGGTGTCGCGCTCGCGACATAAGTCGCGCTTGCGACACAAGGCAACGGTTTGATGTTGCGCTCGCGACACCAAGCGACGTTTCCAAAAAAACTATAACACTTATTGTTCCAAAATCCTGTAATAACTTTCAAAATTCAGATTGCATCTCAATTTCAACATACCAAAAGACTTTTTCTGGAACCACTATCTTCTACAAAGTTTTAGGTTTATATTTCTAGTTTCCAAAACACTAAAAATCTTCTCAATAAGACCTGTAGATATTTAAATATCCAAGAAAAACTACAAACTATTCATGAAGACAAAATACCAAGATCAATCAGCTTTCAATGCCGATTTTCACTATCATGTAGTGAAAATCAGGTTCCGGTCTCTTCTAACCAATTCAAGGCATGCAAGTCTAGTTTTTATACCAACTGGAATTTCATCATTTAGACAACTATAGCTCAAGATATGAGCAAAATTGTACAAACTGGTCAAATGATCTTTAAAACAGATTTTCATGTTTTTCAACCAAAACTTATATAATCTCAACTCTAAACCCTTTTTAAGCTTGCAATCATCCATAAAACATATGAAGTAGATATTCAAGGGTCTCTCTCTCTCTCATGACCAAACATCAAACATACACACACAAAAACCTAAGTTTCCATACCTTGTTATGCTCCAAGTTTTCTTCAACCTTGAGTAGCCTCTTTCCCCTTTCTCTTGCTTGATTCCCCTTCTATAAACATAAAACACTTCTATGAAAATCCATCAAGCTATTCCATGAATCATACACATCAAAGAATAAACAAGTTACCTTAAGATCAAAACCAAATAAATTCTTTCTTCCTTATTTACCAAAACTCAAGAAATCTAGAGAGAGAGAATTAAGAAAGAGATTTTAGGGTTTAAGAGAGTGAGAGGATGAAGATGAATGGAGGAGAAGAAGACCACACCCCAATTGGCCGGCCACCTCTCCATAAATATCTCCCTCTCCCTCTCCCTTACTCACACAAGCCCAAGTGTCACTTACTTAGAATAACTATCCATTTTTCCCTCAACTTACTTTATTTCTAATTCTGCCCCAAAACAATCCCTTTTACTTATCAATTGGGTCACTCCTCATTCATTTACACTTAATTAAACATAAATACTAATAATTAATTAGTGCAAATTCTCCTAGGGTATAGTGAGGGGCATTACAATATATTTTTTATTAATTTGACCAAATTCAAATAAAATAATAGTGTAATTGTAATATATATTAAGTTTTGAGATATACCTTTTTTTGGTCATGTTAAATTTTTATTTCAATCTAATTATAATTGATAATTCTGAGATTGTCGAAATGAGAAAGCATATATAAACCAATCGGATTGTGAAACACTTAAAAGTTAAAACCTGCAAGAAATCTAGTTTGGACGTTAGCATTCTAAAATTTAATTTAGTGAGAAATTTTGCAGAGAAAAAGTTGAGAGAAAGTTTGAAGAATGCAATGTCTGGAGTTTTGAAAGATTGAGCTATTTATAAGAGATAACACCTATCAAATAGGGATACTCGAGTGCGAGCAGTCAGTAGATATGGAGTATAATCTGACAGTGATTTTACTTTTCATCTCTTTTTGAGTGTATCAATATGACTGATACGGCATCATCTTGTCAGACCAATCGAATTTTATGGCGGCTAATCAAGATAATTTGATAAGCTACACGAGTCCGATAAAACTTATCTTGTGGACTGCTGTTTGACGAAATGGACATTGGGTCTCATGTGCTTTATGAAATTATATGTATGTCAATAATTAAAATAATTATTTAAGAATTTTAATAGAAAAATCAAAGAAAGGGACGTAATAATGCTATTTCCCTTATATGTATTATTATTGTACTAGCTAAGTGGGTACAAACATATATATACTTCCATGATAATTAATATACCACGTTGCAGGACCACTTTGTAACCAGCCTCGATATCAGAATATGCATGGCTAAAGATCAAAAGGTGGTAACTACTTGTCTATGTTTGCAGTGTTCTTTTTAATTCAATAATCCAATTTGTTATTAATATGTTCAATAGTAATTATAATTTTATACACTCATTTCTATTTTAATTTAATTTTTATTGTTATAACCATAATCTTACTCATAATTCATCAATTACATTCTTCATTTATATCATATGTATAATTATTATTGTTTCTAATTTATGGTTGAAAAGATTGTTGAAAATAGGTGTTGATATTGAACCTTTCATGACTGAAATGAAGTATATAATGGAAATATATAAAGTTGTGTATTAAATATTATATTATTTTAATTTTTACTTAAATATATA